>JANAVB010002397.1:1441149-1451149 GCA_029216955.1 Iris pallida
CCAGAAACCCCCCTGCTATCGAGTAAGATTCATCCTCTTCGCTTGTTCGTTTTCGATTCCGTAAATTTCTAATGATAGCCTAGTTGACCACCTACGCAACCTTGCAAATAGATTGATCTAGTTTCTCTAGATTAATTGTAGAAATTCTTGAAACTTTAGGAAAACCATCGAAGAACAGAGTATTAAAAATGTTTTGGACCCCAACTTAGAAGGCAGTTCGTGGCCAACCTATTAAAAGATTTCGAAACTAATTTACAACAGTTCTAGATGCCTATAGGATACTGAAACCCAGTTTACGGAAATCGATTTTATCGACTATGTGTCGAAAAATCGGATTCCGAAGTTTAGCAAAAACTGCTTTTGAAAACAATAAAATCCTCCGATACGACGTACGTCCCGCTTAATCCGGGCGACTTGGTCACGAACCGAAAGCATCGAAAGGTGCGTAATGGTTTCGTGGACGTGTGGGCTTGACGAAATTCAAATTGGTCGCGTCTGTGCGACGAATATTGATGCGTATCCGTCAAAATACCGTATCGGCCTTGTGCAAGTTTTCCAATACTTCGTGCACGTCGTCATATCGAGACGAAACTTGCGTTAACAGGACCGTATCGTTTTATGGTCTTGTATGGCAAGTTTGGTCCGATTCTGAGACAGTTGATCGGATCTCCGTTTGCGGCCCTACGGTCTGACTCAACGGATGATTTTGTGCACGGCCGTCGAAATCCAACTTGGACATACGGTTGGGTTGTACCCAAAAAACGGACCTATTGACATATAGTTTGACGACTTTAGAGACCATGACTCTGGCACACTTTTTGGTGCAAAGCGGATCCAACGACGGATATCGTTTTTGCCGAAATTACCGTTTTGCCCCTGTGTCCAGAATTGGACTTAGAGGACAGGCAATCCTAGCTAATTAACTGAGAATTTGGCGATGTCTGTTTCAGCTTTCGGAGACATTTGTGGATTTTGGACTTTTTGTCGTACCAGTTGACGGTATCTTATTGGT
Organism: Iris pallida; assembly: GCA_029216955.1. Lineage (NCBI taxonomy): Eukaryota > Viridiplantae > Streptophyta > Magnoliopsida > Asparagales > Iridaceae > Iris > Iris pallida. Next base: position 1,442,162 of record JANAVB010002397.1, read on the forward strand.
CTTGTGCTACCACCAGGCAAGTATTGTAGCCTCCCTTCCGAATTTTTTTGAAATATTTTTATTTATTTGATTTAAATAGTGATTTTAAAATTTTTAAATAATTATTTAGTTAGTTTTTACGGTAGATAATTTTAGCCATGGTTGAGTTTGAAGTACCAGACGACTAGGAATCGTGGTACGGATAGTGCAGTGGCGTGCTTTGATAGTGTTTAGCCATGGTAGGGGAAATTCCGAGCCATAGTGATCCTACTAATAGGAAAACCAGGCCAAGTTACGACTTAATCGCTATAAATAGTTTAATATTTATTATTAATATTATTAACGTTAAGTGACCCGGTGGTACCAAAACTGGTCGGACAGGACCGGACCGGACCAAGCCCATGTAGTCATGCGGCATGTCCAAGACATTCGTGTTGATGGAATTTGTATGAGGGTGTTGCATTTCGTTTAATGATTTAATGAATATTTCTAGTATTCGTAATTAAATATTATAATTATTATTATTAGTTGATATTCAGTGACAATTGTGTAAAGTGGGTCCTTGAATATTTTGGGATTATTAGATTGTACGTAATGGTATACACCATTATGATTTATTGAATTTTATTATATTAGTATTTTATTATTATCATTATTATTAAGGATATTATTATATATAAAATTATTACTAATATTGGATATATGTTTTTCGTTATCAAATAAATATTATTATACAGTTCATATTTATAAAAATAGGCTCTACATAGGAATGATGCTTTTGGGTTTATTTAGAATTTATGGAGTATATTATATAAGTATATATAAATATATAGATAAGTAAATATGTATATAGATATAAAGAAAATATTTATATGCGTGTATATATAGATATTATATAATATCTATTATAATATATATATATATAATATATATATATTATATATATATATTATATATATATTATATATGCGTGTACTTATAGATAAAATATAGTAAATGTTTGTAAAGTACATATATAGTATTTATGTAAATAAGCATTTATATTAAATATAAGTATTATGTGATATAAATATAGATATGCATGGTATACAAGAATAAACTATTATATAGGTGTGTATGTATAGATTAATATATGTATATATATATATGTATATTTATACACATGTAATCATAATACGTAAATGTATACATATTGATAGAAGAATAATTAATAGCAAAACTCCAATAGGCCCAGCCATGGCCGAGCCGACTTCCCCTAAGTTACTAGCATTTGCTAGTAACAGAACAAAACACATTCTTTTCCCAGTTGCAAAAACCCGCACCTATAGCTCTCGGCCCAGCCCGAGAGTACCCCCCCGTGCGTGCTCTGTTAACAGAAGAGATATATAGAGCGATCGATCGGGAGGAGGAAAAACTAAACCCTAACTCTAACAACCTCGCCTCCACACCACCTGGCGACCCTTCCCCGTCCTGGCGCCGCCGCGCGCAGTCGCAGGCCGACCACGGCCGCCGGAGCGTGCGCAAATGACGGACAGCGCTGCGTGTGCAACAGGACACAGCCGCTACAGTGGCCAAGTATTCGATCATTCTTCGAGGTATGTTTTTCCGCGCTCGTTCAACGAATCTCGACTGTAAATTTCTATAGATACTGGGTTAACCCTCCATCAACCCCTTCAATTATATTGTTGGTTTTCCCTAGATAAATGTAGAAATTCCGAAACTTCAGGAAAAATTATTGAAAATAGAGTAGTAGAACTGTTGTTGAAATCCAACTTAGAAGACAGTTCGTGGCCAACCTTAACAGATTTCGAAAACTATTTAATGACAGTCCTAGACAACCTATAGGGCTTCGAATTCCTTTTTATAGAACTTGATTTCTTCGACAACGTGTCGAAAAATCGAATCCGAAGTTACAGAAAAATCTGTTTCCAAAACTTAGAAAACCCCTCCGAAACCACGTGTGTCCCGCCAAACTGGGCGACTTGGTCGCAAACCGAAAGCATCGAAAGGTGCGTAACGGCTTTGTGGGTGTGGGCTTTGATGGAATTCAAATGGTCGCGTTGTGGCGACGAATTTTGCGTATCCGTCAAAATTCACCGTATCGACTCTGTGCAAATTCCCCAATTACTTTGTGCACGCTGTCAAATCGAGACAAAACTTGCGCCAACAGGACGTATCATTTTCTGGTCATGTATGCCAAGTTGGTCCGATTCTGAGACAGTTGATTGGATGCCGTTTTGTGGGTCCACGGTCCGATTCAACGAGCGATTTGTGCACGGCCCACCGAAATCCAAACACACTGTTGGGTTCGTATCATCAAATCGAATTCGTAGACATATAGTTTGACGACTTTAGAGGACCATGACTTGGCATATTTTTTGGTGCAAAGGGGTCCAACGGCGGACATTATTTTAGCCCAAAATTACTGTTTGCCCCTGTGTTCAGAATTGGACTTAAGGACAGACAATTCTAGCTAATTTGACTATTCTGAGACTGTTGATGTTGTCTATTTCAGCTTTCGGAGACAGTTGTGATGAATTGGGCTTTATGGCTTAGCAGGGACTAGATTGTTATTGGATCTGCGTGCAACCTCCAAGGCAGATACCTTGCCTCCCTCTACAGTATTACATGCATATTTATATTATATACAATTTACTAGTTGATTATTTATATGTAATTTGTATATCATGCCTGCTAGTATATATAGCCTTATTATAATTAGCTTTGTAGTTCATATTGGATAGTTTCTTGTGTATCGTGATTGGGTCGTGTCGTGTCATCACTTGTACTTGGACTGAGTCGCATCGTGTCATAGGATGAATAAGTCATAACGGAACTTTTACTCCTTGTCTTGAAATTTTTAAGCTAATCTGCCAGTCCACATCAGGGGCGAGGGTTAGTAGTTAAGCTAACCTGCGAGTCCACTAGGGGCGAGGGTTAGTAGTTATCTGTCCACACCTGCGAGTCCATATTAGGGGCGAGGGTGATGCTAGCCTGCGAGTCCACACCAGGGACGAGGGTTAGTAGTATGGTTCACACTGCGAGTCCACATTTAGGGACGAGGGTGATGCTAGCCTGCGAGTCCACACCAGGGACGAGGGTTAATATATATGGTTCAAACCTGCGAGTCCACACTAGGGGAGGGTGATGCTAGCCTGCGAGTCCACACTAGGGGCGAGGGCTAGTAGTTGTTCAATCCTGCGAGTCCACATAGGGACGAGGGTTGAGTATTCGATGGTGTAATGCCCCAGTTACAAAATACAGGACTAGGAAAACGTAGATATGCAGCTGTATTCATACGAAATATACTCCAATATATGGAAGCCTCGTATAAATACATAAGCTGTAAAATGTAGTAGAACCATAACTAACTAATCTCATCCAAAAACCAAGAATAAAAGATATCATATATCAACTATGAATTTGTCTTGATATATAGTTGGGCGGAGACAAATCCACTACAACAAATAAGAAAAGTACATAGAAATGAAATGAGTGGCGAGCGAAGCGAAGACGATCCAAGTGCAATCATCCTCGAGAAATAGCAATGAACACGGCTAGAGCTAAAGCACCTGCGAAAGACAAGAGCACACACCTGGAGAGATAAACCAGGTCCTCAGAGGGACGTAGCAGACACATAATATCATGCCATATAAACTGAATAAATATTGCTCAAATAATAAGTAAATCAAATTATAACATGTTCCAATACGCACCTACTGAACGACCGTACCATCCCCCCAACCAAACAAGGATAGGAGATGGTAAACTAATTCACGGTAATGTATCTTCCCATATAGAATCCAATATGGTATCCGGACCCCAACAAGGTTCAATACCTTCTCATCGAAGTAGTAAGTCACACTACAACCAAACAAGGACAAGATGTGACGAACTAATCCGCGATAAGCTATTGTTCCAAGCCACAGTCAGATACAAGTACCCAAACCAAAAGTACTCGTACCTAACGGATAAAGGTGCCTAACCGATCTAAGTGAAATGTAGTTAAGAACAATCCTTCCTACGCATGGGCCCTGGCTAAATAGGATCGGTGTAGTCCCCACTTGGACACAGAGGCCCATCAGTAAGAGCACGACGTTCCGCAGAATCGTCAGTGGCCGTCAGTAATCATGGGTCATCAACCCGTATCTCTAGCAGAGAGTTCGGGTCACAAGAGAAGTGCATCGAAGCCCATACGCTAAGGAATGTCCTCTCCGCCCAATGCCTACTGTGTTGTATCCACAACACAAAACCACTATAACCGCTAAGTCAAACTAGCATGCAACCTCTATTAGCGGTTATTCCTATCGCACGACTTGTACGTACTGGTGGCCAGCCAATCACGCACTTCCGTGTCTACATGCGACACAACCTCGTGTTACAACGTGTCAAGGCCAATGAATGCAACACACAAGGTGGTCCCTTAATTCTAGGTTTAATGTAATGTAAAAATAATACATAGCAGGAAAATAAATGAACAGTAAGTTCTAACAGTTATGCCATGTATCACAGTTTTTGCATAAAAAATAAATAATGCATGAATATGAGCTAAAAATAATTAACAGCGAATGGCAAGGTGTCTTGCCTGGTAGGACGCTGGGTGTGCTGCAATAATCATGGTGGCATAAACTGCGATTTTTGGTGTAACAACTACACAAGGGGACCTCTGATGTGGCATGAACAGTTCCATTGGGGTCCAGGACGTCAACTTAGCTAGGGACGATAAAATAAGTTCAAGATTTGGAAGAAGATATGAATATGGCTAGCAAGGGGCAAGGTTGGATATTCGAGAGGATTGGTAGAAAGAAATAAAAACTATTTTAGAAAGATAATTATATTTAAACTAAGTTTTTGTTACTCCAAATATAAAGAATACTTGAAAAATCTAGAAATATTTTAGAGTAAAGCTAATTTTGTAAAAATAATAATATCTACGCTTCGAAATCCAGTTTTGTAAATAAATATAGGCCAAGCCTAGTACTACATATTTTATGACAATTATAATTTTAGGAGAATATATGTTTATTCTAAAATAACTATACTAGAAAAGTTTTACAACAATAAAAATCTTAATACTATTTTGCTATTTAATGCCTAATTAATGGTACATATATTGTATATAGAAAATCTAGTGTAGTAATGATAATAATAAAAATAATAATAATAATAAATATAAAAGAAACATAGAACTTATATTTAGGAATATAATAATAATATTATAATAATAATATATAATAATAATAATATATAATATAATAAAATAATAAGGAAGAAAAATGAATAATAGTCAAACACAAACATCAACAAATTTAATATAACCAAATAAATAAATAAACGAATAAAATAATTAAAAAGAAAAGAAAAGTACAGTTCAGCACCCATGAGTCATGCTTGCTGCTCGTAAGGGTTGGATTTTAGAAGAAAAAAAGGAAATAGATGAGATGCTGAGATAGGGTGAGGAAAATGAAGAGAGTGGTGGAGTAGATCTGGCGGTCGCGGAAGAAATTTAGGCGGAGGGAGGCTGGGAAGCAAAGGGCGGACAGAGGGTTCCGGACATGCGGATCTGGGGCAACGGCGTCGAGGCTGGCGCAGGAGAAAGCGGCTGTGAAGGAAGAGGTCGGAAGAAGTCGGCGTGAAGGGTTGTGGTTTGGCGGCGCGGTGCTGAGGTGGCACGGAGGGGCGGTTCGAGATGGGCGGCGCACACGGTGTCGCTGTTCGAGGCGGCGGGCACGAAAGTTGTCGAGAGGGGGTTTGTGGGAGGCTGAGGTCCGCAAGGAGGAAGGACGGCTTGGTCGGTCGTCGGATCTCCAGCCGGCGGCGTCAGGTAAGGGACGGTGATGGTCGGGTTTGTTTTTATTTCACTTCTCTGTTTTCGTGGTGAGGTGTTTGGCGAGAGTCGTGGAGGGTTGGCGGAGTGACGGGGGTGTGGTGTTGTCGACGGTGGGTCTGGTGGTGCGGCTGGGAGTTGTCGTGATTGTTGGTGAGGGTTTTGGACGGCATCGGCTGTGGGAAATTCTGGCAGCGGGGAGGCCGGGTAGTGAAGTCGGAAAGGTGGCCTGGTGGCGGTGGTCCTATTGGCGATGGCTGGGTTGGGGAGTCGGGCAAGGAGGAGGAGGAGATGGCCGAAGGCTGTGTCTGGACGGGCCGGGGTGGTGGGTGTGCTGCTGCGGCTAGGTTGGCCGGTGGGATCTGACTAGTGTGGTGTGACAGGAACGACCGGGGTCGGGATAGATCGAGCTAGGGATAGGGTTAGGATTGATTTGTGTCGGGGGTGTCCGATACGGAAGAAAATAATGTAATTGTAAATAGAATAAGATGGATGGACACAGACACGAGCACGAACATTTGTGTGGAAGTTTTGTGGAGGTAATTTGGTGGATGATAAAATGATTGGGGGAGTACCTGCCTATTTATAGGATGTGAGAATTCCCAATAAGATAAGGATTAGGATATTTAAAACCTAATCTAGATATTAATTTACTAATTTAAATCATCAAATCTAAATCCAAATCTAATTCAAATCAATTAAATCTAATTAATACTTTTGGCTTAAAATAAATTGGAATAATCAAACTTCAAATATTTATCTATTTAAATAAATTCAAAAATCAAATCAATATTTAAATGGCACAATAACTTTCAAATATATTTTTTAAATTACCAATAATAATAATTTCAAAATATAAATATTTTTAAATATTTTTTGAATAATAAAATATTAATATTAGTAAATCTCAAAATTACATTTTTATTTAAAATAACTAGCAAAATATTTAGGCAAATGTGTATGCCTAAAATATATTTTTAGATAACTGCTATAAACGAAAAAGGCTTTCTAATTAAAATCGTAAACTTGAAAAAATAGCTAGAAATAATTATTGTCTATATTTCTTTGAAACTATAAAAATAATAAAAATAATGTTTTTTCAAAATATGTACGCCCGCACTATTTCGCACTCGACGAGCAAGAAAAGTATTTCGTGCGCGACGTACAATACGACTACGCGACGTACAGTAAAATTTTTAAATCGGTACCAAATTTAATAAAAAAATAGTAGAAATTTAGGGGTTTTACAATTGGTTATCCATTGACATCGTAATATCGTGTTCTCTTGTTCTCCAGCAGTTCGTTTAGGCGTAGTGGTTCTTCCAGTCGTGTATGGTCGTATTTTGTGCTGATTGTGTCTTTTTCTGTTTATTTCCTATATTTTCTTTATTGCATGATAACTGCTAGATAGACATGTTTTTATGTATCTTGCTATGTCCTATGAGGACCTGATGATCTCTTCAGGTTAGTTATTGCGTGGAGTTAGTTAGCAGCTGGATGGGTGATTATGACACTTGTGGGGTCGGATGTGATGATTTGCTTGCGGGATTCAGGTATTGATACCATGTTTATTAACCAGTTCATCCAGCTCGTGTTTCCCTTTCATTATTATGATATATCAATTTATTGCTTCAGTTATAGACTCATGTATTTCTGGAGTCTAATCGGACATGCATGCTAGTAGGCTGCAGACTACGACCCATACTTGTTCATTCTGTTTATTATTCATGTGGATTGAGAATATTTAGATTAGACATGATACCCATGCCTTGACAGCTTATACGTACTCGAGCGGGCTGGAGTCCGCTCGATACGTAGCTGGCTTGCTCACGAGCTCGCGTCCGAAAAGCGGGTGCGGTCGTGACAAGTATACCTTGCCAGCTTGTACAATATAATTTATTGCATGTTCATTATATTGCTGCTATTCTTTTCTTACATTCGTGATTGCTTCATTCATTGTCTAGTACATTCATCCTGTTATAGTTTTACTTACATGTTTCTAGTTGTCTGCACATTCTTGTTCCTTTCTATTATGATATTTCTATCTATTTACTGTGTTAGTTTCATATGTATTTCTTGATAGATTGTCTATCCTACACCAAGATTTTCTCGACTTGATTATAACTTGACTTGACTTGACATGACTTGAAGGACTTAAACTTTGACATTCTATAGATTGTGAGTACTTAGGTCTAAAGGATTTTTATACTAGGATTGGCTACCGTCTTGGTTGTGAGTGCTTGCCTTGACTGCGATTGAGACACTATAGATTGTGAGTGCTTGCCTTGACTGCAGTCTATAGCTTTGACCTATTAGCCATTTCTAGTATGGCATGCCAGTGTCTTAGGATCCTTGTGTTTATATCTTGTGTCTTAGTTCATTTTGTCTCGTTGGATATCCTTGATTGTTTCTTACTTCTTTGTATATTTGTACTGTTACATGTTGGCTTGTATATTATGTATCTTGCTAGTCCTCTGAGGACCTGATGATCTCTTCAGGTAGCTGATTGTACGGAGTTAGTTAGCTGAGCATGTGGTAGTTGACTTCAATCGCATGATTCAGGTACTTTGTTAGTGTTATTGATTTACTATCTTTCTCGTGCTTTCATGATATATCCTGCTTATCAGCTTAGCTTTATAGACTCATATTATTCTTAGAGTCTAATCGGACATATATGCTAGTGGACTGCAGACCATGAACCACACTTGTTCATTCTTGTTTTACATGATTCTTGTGGATTGAGATATAGTTTAGATTAGACATGATACCATATTCTGGACAGCTTATACGCACTCGAATCGGGCTGGAGTCCGCTCGATATGTAGCTGGCTTGCTCACGAGCTCGCGTCCGAAAATCGGGTGCGGGTCATGACAAGTTTTTGTGGTGGCCCATGCAGGTCAGAGCATAACGTATCGGTTACGTAACTGTACTGATACGAGCCTGCGCAACTGACTAAACCTTAGAAATCTCAATCCACTCTGCCTTGAAAATTCTCCTAGAAATTTCTCTACGTCCTTGAAAACTCCATATTTGCTCTCGAATATACTTCCTTGCTTCCTGTGCCATTGATTCTCGTCCCTTTTATTCCGGGGTGACGAATGATCGTGCTGTCTAGAATTCATCAGAGATTCTTAAGTTATAGTATAATATTGCTTGATTTTTGAGTATTGGTTGTTTGATA
>JANAVB010002397.1:1453649-1532821 GCA_029216955.1 Iris pallida
TGGACATACGGTTGGGTTTGTACCAAAAAATTGGACCTGTTGACATATAGTTTGACGAATTTAGAGACCATTGACTCTGGCACACTTTTCGGTGCAAAGCGGGTCCAACGACGGACATCATTTTGCCCAAAATTACCGTTTTGCTCCTGTGTCTAAAATTGGACTTAAGAACAGGCAATCCTAGCTAATTTGATTATTCTGAGAATATTGGCGATGTCTGTTTCAGCTTTCGGAGACATTTGTGGATTTTGAACTTTTTTGTCGTACCAGTTGACGGTATCTTATTGGTTCTTCGTGCTACCACCAGGCAAGTATACCTTGCCAGCTTTTACAGTATAATTTATATGCATGTTCATTATCTCGCTGCTGTTCTTTTCCTTGCATTCGTGATTGCTTCATTCCATGTCTAGTACATTCGTCCTGTTATAGTTTTACTTTACTTGTTTCTAGTTGTCTGTACATTCTTGTTCCTTTCTGTTATGATATTTTTATCTGTTACACTGTATTAGTTTCATATGTATTCCTTGATAGAGTCGTCTAGTCCTACACCACGATTCCCTCGACTTAATTATAACTTGACTTGACTTGACATGACTTGAGTAGGACTTGACTTTGACATTCTATAGACTGTGAGTACTTACCTTGACTACGGTCGATAGGATTTTTATACTAGGATTGGCTACCGTCTTGGTTGTGAGTGATTGCCTTAACTTCGATTGAGACACTATAGATTGTGAGTGCTTGTCTTGACTGCGGTCTATAGCTTTGACCTATTAGCCATTTCTAGTATGGCATGCCAGTGTCTTAGGATCCTTGTGTTTAGATCTTGTGTCTTAGTTCATTTTGTCTCGTTGGATATCTTTGATTGTTTCTTACTTCTTTGTATATTTGTACTGTTACATGTTGGCTTGTATATTATGTATCTTGCTAGTCCTCTGAGGACCTGATGATCTCTTCAGGTAGCTGTTTGCACGGAGTTAGTTAGCTGAGCATGTGGTAGTTGACTTCAATCGCATGATTCAGGTACTTTGTTAGTGTTATTGATTTACTATCTTTCTCGTGCTTTCATGATATATCCTGCTTATCAGCTTAGCTTTATAGACTCATATTATTCTTAGAGTCTAATCAGACATATTTGCTAGTGGGCTGCAGACCACGACCCATACTTGATCATTCTTGTTTTACATGATTCTTATGGATTGAGATATAGTTTAGATTAGACATGATACCATATTCTGGACAGCTTATACGCACTCGAGTCGGGCTGGAGTCCGCTCGATACGTAGCTGGCTTGCTCATGAGCTCGCGTCCGAAAACCGAGTGCGGGTCGTGACAATATTTGCTTCCATTTTCTTCGATTCTTTGAATTTGTCAACCTCTTGTTGATTAGTTCGACATTGCTTAAACCAATGTCCATTTTTGCCACATTTATGACAAGCAGTACTACCCTTATTTGGTTTATATTAAGGATTTGAATTTCCTTTGTTAGAGGGTGTTGTCCACTTGTTCCATTTATTCTTTTGTGAACCACTATTTTTGCCTTTGTTATAAGGCTGATAACTATGACCATACCTCCAGCCATAACTTTTTCCTCTTCCATGTCCTCTTTCACGTCCTCTACCACGACCTCTGGTAACCCCAAAATTTGTATTTGCTTCAGGAATTGCCATTGACCCTGTTGGTCTAGAGTTGTGATTTTTCATGAGAACGTTGCTATTTGCCTCTGCTATAAGGAGACAAGTCACCAGTTCAGAGTATTTTGTGAAATATCTTTCACGATATTGTTCCTGCAAAAGCACATTACTTGCATGAAAAGTGGAGAGGATTTTCTCAAGCATTTGAGCCTCTGTTACTTTTTCTTCGCACAAACTAAGACGAGAAACAGTATTAAACAGAGCAGAATTATATGATTTAACAGTTTTATAGTCTTGGTATCTCAGGTTCAACCATTCACTTTGAGCAATCGGAAGGATTACCATCCTTTGATGGTCAAATCTATCCTTTAGAGATGTCCACAAATTCAATGGATCATCCTCACATAGATATTCTGCCTTTAGATCATCATGGATATGATATCGTAGGAAAATCAAAGCCTTAGCCTTGGCTTCAGAAGATTTTTTATTTTCCTTCTTAATAGTACCATCAAGCTTGTTGGACTGCAAGTGCAACTTCGCATCCAATTGCCATGATAAGTAATTGTCTCCGCTCACATCAAGAGCTTTGAATTCAATCTTTGCAAGACTCGACATCTATATAGCAAAAATAATTATATTAGAGATAAATTAATTTAAATAGTAAAATTGACAAGTGCTTTCAATATTACAAAATTTTACATATGCCACAATATGATGAAACGCTATCAAAAATATTATGTCATATATTTATCACATATACAACAATGTGATCATTATATAATAATCTTTAGGTCATCATGGTTTGTATTTTGGGTACTTTTTCATAATACGGTTCACATATACAACAATGTGAATTGGTACCTTGTAAAATAAAATAGAATAATGGAAATATCAATTTCATATAGTCTAATTTTCTTTAACCTAATCAGGAGCAAAAGTTAATAAGCATACACAAGACTGCAACATCAGGCAAGTCAGTAGTGCTCAAAATTTAGGTAATTTAATGGTAATTTTAATGATAATTTATCCATATTTACAACACCCTCCAAGTTATCACAATACTGTTGTTATTGTTTAAAATTATTGTTACCAAATATATATAGATTTCTCATGTAATGTAAGGTCTTAGTATTTAAGTATAGTTAACTAGATAGGTGGGTCATTTAATTTTGTGTTATTAAATAATCTATTGGGTAGGGTCAGTATATAAACGAATCTGTCTGGTGCCTCATTTTTGTTTTTATTACTATTTGGATTTTTGATCGTCTCCAGCTCAGAGCAGACACGCCATCTATTCTTTACTATACTATACTGATGAGCCGGCTTAACCTTCCTCCTTGGGGTAAAGTGTATATAAACCCTTCTTAGATTTGTCTCGTTATCAAAATAAGACCCGTTATAAAACTAATACAATTGACCCCTCCTTAGATTTTCCGTATCAGCAAAAAAGTCCCTACCGTCTATTAGCCGTTAGAAATGACTGTTGATGGATTAAAAAAAAAAACCCAAAATACACCCCCTTCTCTACCAGCCATTCCCCCTACTTCCTTCGTCGGCAGGCCCCCGACCCACCCCCATTGCCCCCCACTCCGCCGGCCGACCTCCCTCTCCCCCTCTCCCCCCTCCTCGCTTCGCTGGCCGTCCACCCTCCCCCCTCCTCTTAGCCGGCCCCGCTCGATATGCCCCCACCACCGGAGAGAGAGGAAGGGAGAGTGAAGGGAGAGGGGGTTAAATCGTCTTTTTAGACGTATTTTAACGGCCGTTAATGGAAGAGATGCAAACTGAACAAAAATTAAAAAAAAGAGAATTTTTTAAATTATGAGTCTTTTAAATACAATTTACACAAATACAAGGAGGGTATATATGCACTTTACCCTCCTTCTTTTTCACTCACACATCTTTTTCTCACATGCTCTATCCCTCGCAGTGCACTACTTACTCGCCACAACTTCACCAACCACTCTTCACCTTCACCTCCGTGCAACACAACCATCTCCTCCCTCCACCTCCTTCCTATATGCCTACATGAACTCAACACCACCTTCTTCGCATCCTTGCTTTCGCCGATTCGCACGCCAGACTGCTGTACCGACCACCCCTTGGTGTCGAGCAACGACGGCAGTAGCCGGTAACGTCCGACTGCTTAGCGTCAATTGTTGGAATTATTCAATAATATGGGCCACACATGTAAAATTAATTGTGTTGGGCTATCTAAATAATTAAGCCAAATTAAAGTGGTCTATTTGAAAAATTGGCTTAAGGGTATAATTGTTATGGAATTAATGTGTAGATACCGGAGATAAATCTAATTTGATGATGGGCCAAATTAGAAATATCAAAATATATAAATATATGTATTCATTAGGGTTATGGTCCCCAACTTATACGGCCACCAAAGAGAAGGTTTTCTCTTTTTCTCTTCTGCATTCCCGTCAACAGAAAAAGAGGGACAAAGGATTCGGATTCACCTTTGTCATTAAGGGTCGTATCATGTTGGAAGATCGAACCCCATAAAAAGACGTCTGCTTCAAGATCCATAAAGCCTAAGAATGGATTCAGGTACGCTTCCGCATTTATTTTGTTCTTCATCTCATGAATCAACATGCATTAATATCTAACAAGTGCTATCAAAGCGACATTCGTCACATATAGCGTAACTAAACCATCAATGATCACATATACCAATATAGCTAAACGACATAGATCAATCATGGATGCGTAGCATGAAAATTACACGCAATGTGATCAATACATGTTTATTTCCAACTGGTTCTCCTTAACTTTAGTGAGATCAAATACTTTAACATAATGAACTGAATTTTCCATATATCTGACCAGATAAATATCCAAAAATACTTTAATACATAAATGTGTCCAAAACCAAATAGCACCCAAATACAAAAATACAAACTCCCATTATATTGCCATATTCTTAATTAAGATAACACCTATATGAGCGGTATGCTCATGAAAGACCTTGGGTGATAATGCTTTTGTGAGCGGATCCGCTAACATGGAGTTTGTCCTAATGTGCTATATGGATACTTTTACCATTCTGAATTCTTTCCTTCACAACTAGAAATTTTTATGTCAACATCCTTTGACTTATACAAGTTCTTGTTGTCATTAGAATACAATATTGCTGATTTATTGTTTCTTGAGGTTGTTGAGTTTGGGGGAGAAATAAAATCAGGATCATTGTCTTTAAGAAGGAATCAATTATGATTCCTACTATCACTTTTGATGATGTGCAGGATTCTGTACTTGTCATTGATCAAGAAGTGAATTCGGAGCCTCAACAAGACAATGTTGAATTACCTCTACAAGTATTTGTTGAGATACCTTGACAAGACAATGTAGCGGCACCCCCATTCAAGACAAGGTAATTATTCCTACGGAACAAACTTAACAACCACAAGAACCGGTAATATTAAGATGGTCTACCAGAGGAAGGGAAAATATAATTTAGGAATGTGTTTGTCATATTTCTCTAGGAACGTGAGGAAGACTGTGGATACTGGAAGATGATCTAATCAATTTCTGTCAGACCATGGAAAGTTCCAGTTCTTAAAGTGGATTGATACAATAAATAAGGAGTATAAGTCCATGCAAGATAATAAAGTTTAAGATATATTTTGGAAAGTTCCAATTCTCAAAGTGGCTTTAACCCATGGCAACATATTATCCACCATACGGCCCATGCATCCACTACTAGCTTTATGATGTAGTTTGGACTTTTGGTTCTCTTAAAAATTGGATTGTAGGCTTTGGCTATTAGTGTTTAATTTCCAGCATGTGGTAGGAGACTTTTATGGATTTATTTTATCAAGTGCAATTTTAGTTTTGATTCTCCAACTCACGTTGCATAATGAATTAATGTGTTGGATATTATTATCTATTAATACAACTCTCCAGTAGTCCTTAATTACTAAAGTCACAAGGATGGATATATTATCTTGTGGTACATGATTATGCACCTGTTATTAATTATTCGTTGGCAATTTTAGAAGAAGTGAAAGCAGCGATGGTAAGCTTGTTTAATTAAAGCACTTCATTTTTTGTGAATTATTTTTGGATGCTGTTGAAATATTTTGACTTGTGCATATTCATTATATGGAATATTGATCTTAGAAATTATTTGGTGCAGTAAATACAATTTGTCAATTTTTTTTGTATTTACAGTGGCGATATAATTGATTCGATTAGATTTAAAATATTTAATGACATTTTATGTCAAAACTTTCGATCATGTAAAAAGATTCACATACTTATGATTATTTTATTTGAGTAATAATCTTATAAATATGCATGTACATACCGTTTTTGGACATGATTCAGTTTTTGTAAAATTTAGTCAACATTCAAAATTTTGGTGCCTTTTGTGACTAGCAATAGTTATCCAATATTTTAAATAGACTCATTGAAACAAGATGTCACCAAAGTAGAGGGATGTTGGATGTTTGTGTGTGTAAATTCATGCGAGTATTAGCCGGCCCAAAGGAAGGTTAATACTTGGCCGAATTGCATACATACCTGTGGTGATAAATGAGTGACAATTATACGATTTACATGTGAATAATAACCCGATCCAAAGATAGGCTTATTATTTGACATGACTTATTTTCAACGTTTGATCACTACACCAAGAGTACCACTTGCAATTAATATCACTGTCCAAAGACTTGATATTAATGATGTACTAGGTATCATGAGATGTGATTCACCATTATTTGAATTTGTTTGACTATCTTTTATTCTTTGGTTATTAATAAGAGCATATTTGTTTATTGATTTTTATTCTATTTTCAGTTAATGTTGCTATAATATTTGCTAATACGAATTCAATTTCCATGCTTAATGAGATAAATTTTAAGGGCAAAAAGAAAATAAATATAGAAGTTGCTGAGAGTCTAGCTCAAAAGAAAAAACAATATAAAACTAAGGGTTGTTTTTTTTTGTGACAAGTCAGGACACATAAGGAAAAGTATATTTCTAAATATGGTCTGTTATGAGGTTAATTTAGCTTTAGTACCAAAAAACTCATGGTGGTTAGATTTTGGTGCGACTATCCACATTAGTGTTCTAGACAAGGTTGTCTTAGCTACCAAAAGCCAATTAATGGTGAAAGATACATCTATGTGGGTGACAACAATTCGGTAAAAATGGAAGCAATAGGACACTTTAGGTTATTATTAGGAACCGATTGTTATTTGGATTTGATAGACATTTTTATTGTACAGTCTTTAAACGAAATTCAGTTCCAGTTTCCTTAATGGACAAATCCGACTATCATTGTTCATTTGGAAACAATTACTCTAGTCTATCTTTGAATTCAAATATTATTGGTAACGGTTCGCTTAAGGTTTATGATAACATATATTAACTTGAAACTATTGCATCTTACAATAAAACCTTGCAAGTAGAGTAATGTGGTTCTAAATGCAAAATTAAGAATAATAAGAATTTAGCCTCATTATGACATAAGCGATTAGGTCACATATCTAGAAATAGAGTTGAACGACTTGTGTCTGATGAGATTTGGATTCCAATGACTTTATAGACTTCAATGTCTGTATTGATTGTGTAAAGGGAAGACAGACCAAAGTTAAATTATAATCAGCTACTTCATTGACTATGCTGACAAATCGAGGGGTTAATAATTATACGGTTCCATACTAAGAAATTTTTTTGAGATGAGAAGTATAATAATTTTTGAGGATGTTGAGTTTGGGCGAGAAATAAAGTCATGATCATTATCTTTGAGAAGGAATCAATTACGATTCCTACTATCACTTTTGATGATGTGCACGATTCTGTACCTGTCATTGATTAAGAAGTGAATTCGAAGCCTCAACAAGACAATGTCGAATTACCTCTACAAGTGTTTGTTGAGATACCTTGACAAGACAATGTAGCGGCACCCCCATTCAAGACAAGGTAATTATTCCTAAGGAACAAACTCAACAACCTTGTCACGACCCGCACCCGCTTTTCGGACGCGAGCTCGTGAGCAAGCCAGCTACGCATCAAGCGGACTCCAGCCTGACGCGAAAACATAAACGCTGTCACAGCTAGGGTAAGCTGCCAAATCATGGCAAACAAATCTTGTAGTGCCCCGTCCCTACATCGTGCCCCATTCTTCGACCACGGGTGCGCGAGAAAGGAACACTGTCGCTATCGACTCGGTCAGGACCGATAGGTCGGGATCGATCGAATCGATCGAACGGGAACGGTGAATTAAGATCCATTCCACGTTATGTAATAGCTTCTTTGGAAGTCCCATATTCAGCGGGTAGCACCTCGAGGATTGACTCTGCGGCTGAGTCGGGAGAGACCCGTTGCTCTATTTTTTATGCCGCTTGCGTTGGTTTTGGCTTTGGTTTTCTGAATATATTTTCGTGAATGTTTTGATGATTTTCATGGCTTACATTTCGAACTCGCATTTCCTGTCGAATTTCTTGCCTAATACAGTGTTCTAATCGGTTGCTTGTGCGATTTCAGGTAATCGCATAGGCGACATCTAGCGCGGCCAACCAGTCTCTCGCCTCAAGCAAAAACTCAAGGTGAGTGGCTGACCTCCTTCATCTCGACCCTCTATTTCAAAAATGAGAACTTGGGTAATGGTAATAAAATTGAATGATTCGCTTGAAAACACAAGTCCTATATTTGAGAAGAGAAAAGATGAGTTGTGCAGAAAAGAGATAGAATTATTTTAGGCCTGCAAAATAACCAAGTAAATAAATCGATTACATAACAAGCCCCAACGGTACCCCAAATATACCTTGTTAACCTATCAAGGTCATTGACAACTTGTCGACAAGGGCGATGGTTTCTTCGAGCGGCAACCCAGGGCCACGGGACCGACTCGGCCTAGGAAGAAACAGGTTATAGCCGAGCTGGATAATAGACAATCGGTAAGACGGGGACTTGCATCAGAGCTCGCTACTTGCGTTACAAGGGTCCCGTATTACCAGGCTATGTCCAAGATGGCTAGTTAATGCCAGTGACCTCCACATCAAACACTTGATATAAAATTGTTATCAACTAACAGGGAAGGTGATGGTAAGTTTTATGTAGCATGGCGCGCTCTGCCAAAGAAAATTCTGGTGTAACTTGCTTCGTATAAAAATACCTAGGATGGTTAGAAAGATCACAAAAAGCAAGTTGTGTAAATTTTATCTAAATTTTTGAACCAAATGAGAGCCTGAAAATTAATTAGCCACTCGCCAGTACATGTTGATTGTACTGATCCTCGCTCTCTCTACAGGTACGATAAATCGGGAGGAGCGTGCTTCGTGAAGGGAGACGACGCTCGTGTGTTTTGAAGCTTCGTCCGTGCGGTCGAAGCTTGGATCCAATCTCTTTTGAAGACTCCGCTGTTGAAGGCCAGAAGATAGATGGAGCGACTTCCCTCCATCCCAGGTGGTTTTGTAATGCTGGTTGTAATCAAGGGGTAAAATGTATGAAATGGCTATCTCGTCGACGTTCATTTGGTAATGGAGTCAGTTTGTAAAAAGCCCATGCGGCGCCCTTGTATCGAGTCTGTAAAATGATGTTCATTATCAATAAAGCTTAAGTTTCCTCCTTTATAATGTGTGTTCAATTTTACTCTGCGCATTCTCTTGTTGTTGTGTTTCGGATAACCTTATGACCTTGCCTTGTGCAAGCGCAAATTAGGTTCGCACGACATTATGCCGGGGGACGACTATCGATTCTACGGAATCGAGGAGTGACAAATCTATATCTCAAATCCATAATAAGTGTACGAAACATGAATGAACACTATGTGTCGTGGTCTGCAGCCCACTAGCATATATGTCCGTTGAGACTCAAAAAATAACAAGAGTCTCTAAACTGAATCAATAAATAGGATAACTCATGATAAGGAATGCAGAGCACGAAAGAATAACAAACGTAATAATGATACCTGAATCCCACAAGAACCACAAATCCTCTGCCATCTAGAACTACTAGCTAACTCAATACAATCGCTAAACCTGAAGAGATCATCAGGTCCTCAGAGGACATAGCAAGATACATAATATACATGCCTATCTAACAGTTTTATCATGCACAAGAAAATAAACAAGAAAAATAGGAACACGACAAATGACTACGAACACGAACTTGAACACAAACACGAACACGAACACGAACACGAACACACGAACACTAGAACAACTACGCATAAATGAACTGCCGGATGAACGATAAACACGAGATCAATGGAAGAACCAAACCCTCATCCGGAGTGTGGACTCACAAGTTTGAACTAAATACTAACCCTCGTCCCGAGTGTGGACTCTCTGGTTAGTACTAACCCTCGTCCCGAGTGTGGACTCTCTGGTTAGTTCACGGCAAGGCACCCTCGTCCCGAGTGTGGACTCTCTGGTGCAAGTATAACATCCTCGTCCCGAGTGTGGACTCTCTGATGTAAACACCCTCGTCCCGAGTGTGGACTCTCTGGTGCAAGTCAAGTCGACACCCTCGTCCCGTGTGTGGACTCTCTGGTACAAATAATCGACATCCTCGTCCCGAGTGTAGACTCACGGATGTAAACAGATCAAGAAAAATACCCTCGTCCCGAGTGTGGACTCTCTAGTGTCAAGGAAACAATATCAGGAATTTGACAGTTCAATTACATGTACTCATTCTAGGACACGACTCAAGCAAGGTACTGATGAAAAACTCCAAGTGTGAACCACAAGACCAAACATGAACACGGCTATATGCAAATGAAACACTCAAAATAATATAATACAAAAAGTACATGTCCATAAACAGTCAAAACTAGAAAATAAAATATAATACATGTAAATAAAATTGTAGAGGAAGGCAAGGTATACTTGCCTGGAAGTTGCACGCCGATCCAACAAAATATAGTCAACTGGTAAGTCGATAAGTCCCAATCATCATAACTATCTCCGAAAGCTGAAACAGACATTGCCAACATTCTCAGAATAGTCAAATTAGCTAGGATTGCCTTTCCTTAAGTCCAATTCTGGACACAGGGACAAAACGGTAATTTTGGGCCAAAACGGTGTCCGCCGTTGGATCTGTTTTGCACCAAAAAATGTGCTACAGTCAATGGTGTCTAAAGTTGTCAAACTACATATCTATGAATTCGTTTTGATGATACGAACCCAACGGTACGTTCAATTATGGATTTCGGTAGGCCGTACACAAAATCGCCCGTTGAATCGGATCGGGGGACCCACAAAACGGCGATCCAATCAACTGTCTCAGAATTGTCCAAACTTGGCATACAGGACCAGAAAAATAATACGGTCCTTTTGGTGTAAGTTTTGTCTCGATCTGACGAGCGTGTACAAAGCAATTGGAGAATTTACATAGAGGCCGATACGGTAAATTTCGACGGGTACGCATCAAATTTGTCGCACACACGCGACCAATTTGAATTCCGTCAAAGCCCATACGTCCACGAAGCCGTTACACACCTTTCGATGCTTTCGGTTTGCGGCCACGTCGCCCGAATTGGCGGGATGCACGTCGTGTCGATGTATTTAATTGATTTTCTAATATTTTGAAAACGGGTTTTTGCTAAATTTTAGAATCAAATAACTCTGAACCTATTCAATGAAATCGGGATCCATAAAAAGAGTCTTCGAGTCCTATTGGTTGTCTTTAATCCTGTTTAATTAGATTTTTAAATTGCTCGGTGGTTCGACCGAAATCGGTCTTCCAAATTAAGGTGTTGGGACTGAATACACGTTCTGTTTTGGCAGTTTTTCGTCGATCTTGGGTTCGATTTCTCGACAGGTATATTACGTATCCTCGTAAACTAATTTATATACTTGGAAGAGGGTTATATCGTGAATGTACCAGAGTTGATGGATCGTAAAACGATCGGGCGATCGTCGAGAGATCGCATTGCGAACTCAGCACCTTCATCCGCTACTGCTGTTGCTGTTTGCTGCACTGGTGCGACGGCCTTGCTGTCGTCACCGACGGCCGAACCCCGGTCAGCCTGCGGCGGCGCGCGCACAGGGGAGGGCGCCCAGGTGGGTGGTGGCGCGGCATAGGTTGGGGTTTTAGTTAGGGTTTTCCCATTTCTCTGTCGACCTCTCTGTATATAAATATACGATTATATATGTATATCTCTGTGAACTTCTTAAGGGGCTCGGCGTTGCTCCGCTAGTGTTGGGTCCTGGGCCAATTTGGAAAATGTGGGGGATGGGCCTGTGGGCTCAGCCTATCGGCTGGGCTGGGTTCTAGTTTGGTTTCTTCTATTTAAAAAAAACTATATATATATATATATATATATATATATATATATATATATATATATATATATATATATATATCATATATATATTTATATATATAAATTCAGATGCACATATTTAATATATATGTGTACATACATACACATACATATATAATATATTTATATATACATACAATACACACATATGGAATTACCCACACAAAATGTTTACATATAAAAAGTAGTATAACAACACTGTATATATATACACATATGTATATAGTTGTACATAATCAGAAATAATCTAAAATAAAATATGAATTAATAATGATAGTAATGGAGAAAAATCTATAATAACTGTACCTACCAAATGTGTGCAGTCTAAAAAAACCTCTAACATGCATAAGGACAACTAAGAGAGTATTCTGTCCATAATTATCATTTTCCATAAATTACTAATAATATCCTTAATACATATATATAACAATTATTCATAAAATAACTTTAATAGGGCATTAAGGTAAAATATGACTTACACACAAAATACATCGACACTGACGTCTTAGGTCACACTGCATCATTACATGGGCTTGGACTTGGTTCGAGTCCAGTCCAGACTGATTTTGTACAACCGGGTCTCCTAATATTTAATAACATAAATAAATAACAATTTAATTATTTCTAGGAGTGAAGTCGCAACTTAGCTTGGTTTTCCTAGTTAGAGCACACCTATGGCTGGGTCTTCCTTGGCAGGGATAATACACTAGTTAAGGCACGCCACTGTACTATCCGTGCCATGGTTCCTAGTCGTCAGGTACTTCAAAAATCAACCATGTCCAAAGTCATCTACCGTAATAACTAACTAAATAATTATTTATAAAAACAAATTTTAAAAATTACCATTTAAATCCAATAAATAAATTAAAAAAATAATTTCAAACATTTTCGTGAAGGGGAGCTACAAATCTACCCACCTTAAAATAATTTCGTCCTCGAAATTCTAATTCATAACTATCCCTTAAAATCAAAGTCTACTATTACCTTAATCTCCTCAAATTTAATTTCTCCAAAATATTTTATGGTCTTCTCTAGTCATTTTATAACTCTGAGTACTTGAGGACTTCTACCCACCTTTGGTCACACTACTCCTCAAAACATGGTCACTAAATCTTATGGTCTTCCAACTAGTTACTAACAATTCTACCGACAGATATCTAGGCATATGGCAACTATAATCCTTCATATCTATAAACAACCAAAACTCAATAATCATGCAATATTATACTATAATTTAAGAATTTCTGATGAATCCTAGACAACACGATCATTTGTCACCCCGAAATAGAAGGAGACAAAAATCAATGGTTTGGAAGGCAAGAAAGAATAATCGAGAACAAATATAAAATTTCAAGGACGTAGAGAATTTTCTAGGAGAATTTTCAAGGCAGTGTGGATTGAGATTTCTAAGGGTTTAGTCAGTTGCGCAGGCTCGTACCAGTACAGTTACGTAACCGGTACGATATGCTCTGACCTGCATGGACCACCAAAAAAACTTGTCATGACCCGTACCCGCTTTTCAGGCGCGAGCTCGTGAGCAAGCCAGCTACGCATCAAGCGGACTCGAGCCCGACTCGAAAACGTAAACGCTGTCACAACTAGGGTAAGCTGCCAAATCATGGTAAATAAATCTATATCTCAAATCCACAATAAGTGTACGAAACATGAATGAACACTATGTGTCGTGGTCTGCAGCCCACTAGCATATATGTCCGATGAGACTCCAAGAAAAATAACAAGAGTCTCCAAACTGAATCAATAAACAGGATAACTCATGATAAGGAATGTAGAGCATGAAAGAATAACAAACGTAATAATAATACCTGAATCCCACAAGAACCACAAATCCTCCGCCATCCAGAACTACTAGCTAAGTCCATGCAATCGCTAAACTTGAAGAGATCATCAGGTCCTCAGAGGACATAGTATGATACATAATATACATGTCTATCTAACAGTTTTTTCATGCACAAGAAAATAAACAAGAAAAATAGGAACACGACAAATGACTACAAACACGAACACGAACACGAACACACGAACACTAGAACAACTACGCATAAATTGACTGCCGGATGAACGATAAACACGAGATCAATGGAAGAACCAAACCCTCATCCGGAGTGTGGACTCACGGGTTTGACCTAATTACTAACCCTCGTCCCGAGTGTGGACTCTCTGGTTAGTACTAACCCTCGTCCCGAGTGTGGACTCTCTGGTTAGTTCACGGCAAGGCACTCTCGTCCCGAGTGTGGACTCTCTGGTGCAAGTATAACATCCTCGTCCCGAGTGTGCACTCTCTGATGTAAACACCCTCGTCCCGAGTGTGGACTCTCTGGTGCAAGTCAAGTCAATACCCTCGTCCCGTGTGTGGACTCTCTGGTGCAAATAATCGACATCCTCGTCCCGAGTGTGGACTCACGGATGTAAACAGATCAAGAAAAATACCCTCGTCCCGAGTGTGGACTCTCTGGTGTCAAGGAAACAATATCAAGGATTTAACAGTTCAATTACACCTACTCATTCTATGATACGACTCAAGCAAGGTACTGACGAGAAATTCCAAATGTGAACCACAAGACCAAACATGAACACGACTATATGCAAATGAAACACTCAAAATAATATAAAACGAAAAGCACATGTACATAAACAGTCAAAACTAGAAAATGAAATACAATGCATGTAAATAAAACTGTAGAGGAAGACAAGGTATACTTGCCTGGAGGTTGCACGCAGATCCAACAAAATATAGTCAACTGATAAGCCGATAAGTCCCAATCATCATAATTATCTCCGAAAGATGAAACAGATATTGCCAACATTCTCAGAATAGTCAAATTAGCTGGGATTGCCTGTCCTTAAGTCCAATTCTGGACACAGGGGTAAAACGATAATTTTGGGCCAAAACAGTGTCCGCTGTTGGATCCGCTTTGCACCGAAAAGCGTGCCACAGTCAATGGTATCTAAAGTCGTCAAACTACATGTCTATGAATTCGTTTTGATGATACAAACCCAACGATACGTCCAATTATGGATTTCGGTGGGCCGTGCACAAAATCGTCCGTTGAATCGGATCGGGGGGCCCGTAAAACGATAATCCAATCAACTGTCTCAGAATCGGTCCAAACTTGGCATACAAGACCAAAAAAATGATACGGTCCTATTGACGCAAGTTTCGTCTCGATCTGACGAGCGTGTACAAAGTAATTAGAGAATTTGCACAGAGGCCGATACGGTAAATTTAGACGGATAAGTATCAAATTCGTCGCGCACACGCGACCAATTTGAATTCCATCAAAGCCCACACGCCCACTTATCCTTTATGCACCTTTTGATACTTTCGGTTCGCGACCACGTCGCCTGGATTGGCGGGACGCACGTCGTGTCGATGAATTTAATTGATTTTCTAATATTTTGAAAACGGGTTTTTGCTAAACTTTAGAATCAAATAACTCTGAACCAATTCAATGAAATTGGGATCCGTAAAAAGGGTCTTCGAGTCCTATAGGTTGTCTTTAATCCTGTTTAATTATATTTTTAAATTGCTCGGTGGTTCGACCGAAATCGGTCTTCCAAATCAAGGTATTGGGACTGAATACACGTTCTGTTTTGGCAGTTTTTCGTCGATCTTGGGTTCGATTTCTCGACAGGTATATTACGTATCCTCGTAAACTAATTTATATACTTGGAAGAGGGTTATATCGTGAACGTACCAGAGTTGATGGATCGCAAAACGATTGGACGATCGTCGAGAGATCGCATTGCGAACTCAGCACCTTCACCCGCTACTGCTGTTGCTGTTTGCTGCACTGGTGCGACGGCCTTGCTGTCGCCGCCGACGGCCGACGGCCAACCCCCGGCCAGCCTACAGTGGTGCACGTGTGCGCGCAGGGGAGGGCGCCCAGGTGGGTGGTGGCGCGGCATAGGTTGGGGTCTTAGTTAGGGTTTTTCTATTTCTCTGTCGACCTCTCTGTATATAAATATACGATTATATATGTATATCTCTGTGAACTTCTTAAGGGGCTCGGCTTTGCTCCGCTAGTGTGGGGTCCTGGGCCGATTTGGAAAATATAGGGGATGGGCCTGTGGGCTCAGCCTATCGGCTGGGCTGGGTTCTAGTTTGGTTTCTTCTATTTAAAAAAAAACTCTCTATATATATCATATATATATTTATATATATATAAATTTAGATGCACATATTTAATATATATGTGTACATACATACACATACATATATAATATATTTATATATACATACAATACACACATATGGAATTACCCACACGAAATGTTTACATATAAAAAGTAGTATAACAACAATGTATATATATACACATATGTATATAGTTGTACATAATCAGAAATAATCTAAAATACAATATGAATTAATAATGATAGTAATGGAGAAAAATCTATAATAACTGTACCTACCAAATGTGTGCAGTCTAAAAAAACCTCTAACATGCATAAGGACAACTAAGAGAGTATTCTGTCCATAATTATCATTTTCCTTAAATTACTAATAATATCCTTAATACATATATATAACAATTATTCATAAAATAACTTTAATAGGGCATTAAGGTAAAATATAACATACACACAAAATACATCGACATTGACGTCTTAGGTCACACTGCATCATTACATGGGCTTGGACTTGGTTCGAGTCCAGTCCAGACTGATTTTGTACAACCGAGTCTCCTAATATTTAATAACATGAATAAATAACAATTTACTATTTCTAGGAGTGAAGTCGCAACTTAGCTTGGTTTTCCTAGTTAGAGCACACCTATGGCTGGGTCTTCCTTGGCAGGGATAATACACTAGTTAAGGCACGCCACTGTACTATCCGTGCCATGGTTCCTAGTCGTCAGGTACTTCAAAACTCAACCATGTCCAAAGTCATCTACCGTAATAACTAAATAATTATTTATAAAAACAAATTTTTATGCTACGCATTCATGATTGATATATGTCGTTTAGCTATATTGGTATATGTGACCATTAATGGCTTAGTTACGCTATATGTGACGAATGCCGCTTTGATCATATGTTGATATGGTTAATGGACGAGATTGTCCGGGATTAAGATAGCAATTTATGAGCTCACTAAGGTTAACACAATTATAAGGTTACATATGTGGCCCAGTAAGAGATTGTTGGAATTATTTAATAATATGGGCCACACATGTAAAATTAATTGTGTTGGGCTATCAAATAATTAAGCCAAATTAAAGTGGTCTATTTGAAAAATTGTCTTAAGGGTATAATTATCATGGAATTAATGTGTAGATACCGAAGATAAATCTAATTTGATGAGGGGCCAAATTAGAAATATCAAAACATATAAATATATGTATTCATTAGGGTTATGGTCCCCAACTTATACGGCCACCAAAGAGAAGATTTTTTTTTTCTCTTCTGCATCCCCGTCAACAGAAAGAGAGGGACAAAGGATTCAGATTCACCTTTGTCATTAAGTGTCGTATTGTTGACACAAAATCACAGTCAACCAAATATTGATAAAATTGACTACATGATACTTGTGATAATTCAATACGACACATGAAGACTACATCCAGTACAAGTCAGACGACAGCTCGAATTTGCAATACAAGTTTTTTCTTTGAGTCTGTATTTTACAGTTTTATTGAGTCTAGACTTATGTAAACTGAGCTGTGCTGAGCATCTGAGACTTAACCTATACCCATACCCAAAATCCAATAGCTCCACACATATCCAAATAAGCCAATTGGACCAATGACCCATTCTGTGCTCTAGAGACAGAGTTCGGGCCGAACTCTGCCTCCACACAGAGCTCGGGCCGAACTCTGCCTCCTAAAAATCAGTATCCTAATTTTTAGGGTTGGCTGGTTGCAAGTTGTCCAACGGCCAATTTTTTGAAAATTCTAACCAGAATTCTGGCCGAATTCTGCTTACCTGGTATCCTATAAATAGGCCATGAATTCTCTTATTTTGATTTATCCAATCTTCTCTTCTCTTCTCTCTAAAGCTCTATACAAGCCATAACCTTCTTCATCTACTAGCCACAAGCTCCCTAAGCCTCAAGTGCTCAGTACTTTTCAGTTAGGAGTTTGTGCAAGAGTTCAAGAAGTCGCTTAGAAAATTCCAAGCATCGCCACTGCGATCTTTGTAAGAAGTTGACGTGCTCTTCTGAAGAAAAGGCACGGAATGTAACTACTATTTCACAAATAGTGGATTTAATTCTGTGCTAGAGTTCTCAGGCCTGGACTAGTCCTCCACGAGGGAAATCAGGTTAAAAATCGGCTGTGTTTGCGTATGCTTTCTGTTGGCCCATTCCATGGTCACACCCGATTTCGATAATCGACTTACACTTTAGTCCATATACAAAATATAGACAATGCTGCTAACTATTTCAGGATACATGAAATCTTATTCAACGGACGATGTACTGCATAAATCCAAGCGTCAAAGTCATCAAAAATTCTGAAGACTCATTTTCTACTTTTATTCTGTATTTTTACACTTTATTGAGTCTAGGAATTTCTTTGTAAAATCAAGTATGGTATTACTGGCTTAGGGTTAAAATTATTCTCCTTTCTCTAAACTTATTTTTACCCTTCATATTTTCGATTACAAATATTTCAAAAATATATTTCGAAAATATTCCTTTTCAAATGATTTTACAAATTACCAAAAACATGTTTCAAAATTGTTTTTGTAAAAAGAATTTACAATATCTCCTGACAGAACTCACAGCCGAGTTCGGCCCGAGTTCGGCCCGAACTCTGACCGAGTTCGGTCAGTTTGTATTCAAACTTCAGTTGCCTCCAAATCTGCGAGCAACGGCTAATTTGCGAGATATTTGCATCCGAACTCTGCCCGAGTTCTGCCCGAGTTCGGTTGGTGAAAACACCTATAAATAGAGAAGAACTTTTCATTTCAAAACATCAATTCATTCTTCATCTCTTCTCTATTTCATCTCAAGTGTTTTCTAAGTGATCTAAGAATTTCAAATCTCACCTATACTTCTCTTAGCCAAAAGCCAGTACTATCACATTTGATTTAGAAGTCTTTTGGTTATTCAGAGTTGTAAAGAGGTCGTCAAGTTTCAACAACTATTCCAGTTGTGGAGCTGGTCGTGCGCTCGTCACCAAGCACGGTGTGTGTTGGAGTTGGTCGTGCACTCGTCAACAAGCACGGTGGTGTAAGAGTTGCAAGCACTCAGTTAAAGCTTGTGCCTTTAGTAGATTAACATCGAGCAAGAGTACTCGAGACTGGATTAGTCCTCTCAGAGGGATACCAGTATACATCGCTGTGTTACTGAGTTTGATTCTCCTATCTTTATTTACTGCTCTTACATCATTGCCATAGTTTAATTTTTTAATTGGTGATTTTATTTCCGCTGCACACACGCACTCTATTCACCCCCCCTCTAGAAGTGCTCAACGAACCTACAATTGGTATCAGAGCAGGTTATATTCTTATATAACATATCCTAGAGAGTATATATATGGCAGCCGTGAAATCTATATTCAACGGTGAAGGGCAATCCACAAATAGACCTCCCCTATTTGATGGAACAAACTATACATACTGGAAAATACGTATGACTTTCTTTCTAAAGTCTCTAGATTTTGATTTATGGTCAATAGTCATTGATGGATATAAGAAACCACCACCTATAGTGGTTGAAGGTATTCTTATGGAAAAGACGCATGACAAGTACACCGATGCTGAAAAAGCAAAGGCTAGTCTTGATGCTCGAGCCATCAATGCACTATTCTGTGCAATTGACAAAACCGAGTTCAATAGAGTTTCTACCTGCAAGACGTCTCATGAAATTTGGAAACTCCTTGAGGTAACCCATGAAGGGACTTCCCAAGTCAAGGAATCCAAAATCAGTAGACTGACTCAGGAATATGAATCTTTTAAAATAAAACCTGGTGAATCAATTACACAGATGTTTACCCGTTTCCTTGATATAACTAATCCCCTTCAATCTCTTGGTAAAGATTACAGCAACCATGAGAAGATCAGGAAAGTGCTGCGGGCTCTAACAAAGAACTGGAATCCAAAAGCCACAGCAACCATTGAAGGAAACGATCTCACCACGATGACTCTAGAAACACTGATGGGCAAGTTGATGACTCATGAGCTCGACTTGCAAGACTTTGAAGAGGCCACACCAAAGGAAAAGACTATTGCCTTCAAAGCTCAAGCAAGAAAATCAACATGCAATGATTCAGATGAAGAATCATCAAGTGGTGATGAACGTGCCTTACTTGTGAAGAACTTCAAGAAATATCTAAAGTTCACAAGCAGAAAGAAGAAAGACATCCAAGAAAGCAATGAAGACGAGACAATATGCTTCGGATGCAAGAAATCAGGGCACATGAAGAAGGACTGTCCAGCTACCAAGAAGAGCAGTCCATATGATCGGTCAAGATCAAACAGAAGATCCACATCTGGCCGAAAGTATGCCAACACAAGCATCTGGCACGAGAGTGATGCTAGTGACTCAGAAGAAGAAGACAGACCCTGCAACAATGCAAATATTTGTCTTATGGCATTCGAAAAGGTATCATCTAATCCTCTGTTTGATGAGTTTACTTTTGATGAACTAGAGACTGCCTTTAGCGATTTACTTGAAGATCACAAAATTGTGCTCGACAAGTATAAGCAATCTCGAAAAGAGATAAAGGCACACACAGCCGAGATAGCTAGATTGTCTAATCTTCTTCAAGATATTAAAGAGACATCTACTACCGGTAACACGGAAGAGATAGCCAAACTCAAGGTAGACTATCATGAGGCTATCCTCACTATTCAAAAGAAAGAAAGAGATTATGGTAAGATGCAAAAACTGTATGACACAGAGAAGAGAATGCACCTAGTAACTGAACAAAGACTCCTTGATATAACTGCAAGATACGAAGAGTCTGTAGCGATTTCTAAAAAGTTAGAAATCAAGTTGGGCAAACAGGCAATACCTGTGACACAGCCCAAGATTAGTCCTAATGCTAAGCATACACCTAAGAGGACTAAGAACAAGAAAGCACATAAGAAACACGAATATCATCATGCTTTCACTTATAGGTTCTCCAAGAAACCAAACAAGCATGTGAACTCAGTTTCAACCTCATCTGGTTCTAAACTGACTTGCACGTATTATGGTACACATGGTCATATATCACAATATTGTCTTGCAAGAAAACTTGTTGATAACCATACTTTAGTCTGGAGATCTAAAGCTAATCAGCATGGACCCTTCAGAAAATGGGTACCAAAGGATTCATCTACTTGTTTTGTAGGTGGACCCTCAACCCTCTCATGCTAGAAGCAAATGGATCCTCGATAGCGGATGTTCGCGACACATGACTGGTGATGCATCTTTATTCGCTACGCTATCGATGAAGAAAGAAGGATACATCTCCTTCGGAAATAACTTGAGAGGTGACATTATAGGTAATGGCACTGTAGGTATGTCTCCTTACCCTATAATAAAAGATGTTTGTCTAGTAACCGAATTGAAACATAACCTATTGAGCATAAGTCACTTGGCAGATAATGGTTATGGTATCAATTTTGTGAAAGATAAATGTACTATATATGATATGTCATCGGGTGATCCCATATATAAAGGGATTAGAGAAGACAATATATATGTTTTCTTTTTGGAGAATACTAATAATGCAGGAAGGTGTCTAGTAGCCAATCAAAATGAAAGCTGGCTATGGCACATGAGACTAGGACATGCAAACATGGATACTATCTCACGCCTGAACACAAAGAAGTTGGTAAAAGGACTCCCAGAAATTCCATTCAAGAGAGACATGGTATGTGCTGACTGTGAAAAGAACAAAGCACATAGGTCATCTTTTAAATCCATCAACGCTGTAAGTACTTCGAGACCTTTGCAGTTGATTCATATGGATTTATTTGGTCCTAGTAGAGTCGCTAGTCTTGGCGGTAAACTCTATGCTTTTGTCATTGTTGATGATTTCTCTTGTTTTACATGGGTTTACTTTTTATCAAACAAAAGTGATGCAATTTTTGAATTTCAGATATTTTGTAAAAAGGTTCAAAACGAAAAAGGCTTCATGATTACTCGTATCCGAAGTGATCATGGTGGCGAA
This sequence comes from Iris pallida, assembly GCA_029216955.1. Classification (NCBI taxonomy): domain Eukaryota; kingdom Viridiplantae; phylum Streptophyta; class Magnoliopsida; order Asparagales; family Iridaceae; genus Iris; species Iris pallida. The sequence continues at coordinate 1,475,696 of JANAVB010002397.1, forward strand.
TTCGAAAATACTGATTTCAAAAAGTTCTGTGATGATAGTGGATACTACCACGAATTTTCTTGTCCTAGAACTCCCCAACAGAATGGTGTTGTGGAGCGGAAGAATCATACTCTAAGCGAAATGGCTAGAGTCATGCTTAATCAGCATAATCTTCCTAAATATTTTTGGGCAGAAGCTGTTAGTACAGCCTGTCATATTTTAAATAGGGTGTTAATTCGACCTATATCGAAGAAAACACCATATGAGCTTTGGTTTGGAAGAATTCCAAACATATCTTATTTTAAAGTTTTTGGTTGTCGCTGTTTCATCCTGAACACCAAGGATAACTTGGGTAAGTTCGACTTGAAAGCAGATGACGGGATATTTCTCGGATATGCTGCTAAGAGTAAAGGATATAGAATTTTCAATAAAAGATCTTTGATTGTTGAAGAAAGTGTTAATGTTACCTTTGATGAGTTGAATAGTCATAGATCTAGCGACAGTGATGATGAAGATGCACCTACAAAGACAAAGAAGAGTTCTGAGAAAGATCCTACCCAAGAGGCAAGAACCGATAAAAGTCCTGAAGATGCAGGAACTGAGAAGAGCCTTGTGAAAGGTATGGCCCAAAGATTCGAATCATTAAGATTCAAACCAGATCATCCAGAAACTCTCATAATAGGTGATGTATCCAAAGGTGTAAGTACTCGTTCATCTCTTAGAGATTCTGAGGTAGCAGCTAATGTAGCATTTATTTCTCAAATAGAACCTAAGAATGTTGATGAGGCTTTTTTTGATGAATTTTGGATTTCTACCATGCAAGAGGAACTTAATCAATTTGAGAGAAACCAAGTTTGGGAACTCGTTCCTAAACCTATTGGTCAATCGATAATTGGTACCAAATGGGTGTTCCGAAATAAACTTAGTGAAGATGGTCAAGTTCTACGCAACAAAGCACGTCTAGTTGCACAAGGTTATAATCAAGAAGAAGGAATTGATTATGATGAGACCTATGCTCCTATTGCTAGACTAGAAGCCATTCGCATGTTTTGCGCTTTTGCTTGTTTTAATGATTTCAAACTTTTTCAAATGGACGTGAAAAGCGCATTTTTAAATGGATTTTTAAAAGAAGAAGTTTTTGTGAAACAACCCCCTGGTTTTGAAGATTTTCAAAAACCTGATCACGTCTTCAAGCTTAAGAAAGCACTCTATGGACTCAAACAAGCACCTCGTGCTTGGTATGAACGCCTAAGCGCCTTCTTACTTGATAATGGTTTTTCAAAAGGCAAGATTGATACTACTCTTTTTATTAAATCTTTGAATAATGATATACTTCTAGTGCAAATTTATGTAGATGACATCATCTTTGGTTCTACTAATGAACAACTTTGTCAAGAATTTGCCAAGTGTATGCAGAGTGAATTTGAAATGAGCATGATGGGAGAGCTGAACTTCTTCCTTGGATTGCAAATCAAACAACACTCAAACGGAACGTTCATCAACCAAGCCAAGTACACGAAGGACATACTGAAGAAGTACAACTTCGAGAATGTGAAGCCAATTGGGACGCCTATGGCTACAGCTACAAAGCTTGATACTGATGAAAGTGGCAAACCTGTTGATCAGCGTAAGTATCGAGGTATGATTGGTAGTCTATTATATTTAACTGCTAGTCGCCCTGATATTATGTTTAGTGTTTGCATATGTGCACGATATCAGGCAAACCCTAAGGAATCACATTTTAGTGCCGTTAAGCGTATCTTCCGATACCTTAAAGGAACTTCTACAGTTGGCTTATGGTATCCCAAAACCAAATCCTTTGACCTTATAGGTTACTCGGATGCGGATTTTGCTGGATGCAAAGTGGACCGTAAAAGTACCAGTGGTACATGTCATTTCTTGGGAAAAGCCCTAGTCTCTTGGTTTAGCAAGAAACAAAATTCAGTAGCATTATCAACAACTGAGGCTGAGTATATCGCCGCAGGACGTTGTTGTGCTCAAATTTTGTGGATGAAGCAAACCTTAGAGGACTATAATCTGCACTATACAAATGTTCCTATATACTGTGACAACACTAGTGCAATTAATTTAACTAAGAACCCTATCTGTCATTCACGCACAAAGCACATAGAAGTTAGACATCATTTTCTACGTGATCATCAACAACACGGGGATATTTGCTTAACATTTATTAATACTGAACATCAACTAGCAGATATTTTCACTAAACCTTTGGCTGAAGACCGTTTTAACATCTTGAGGCGTGAGCTCGGCATTCTTGAATTCTCGGATTCTTAAAACATATGGTAATTAAATATTGTATTTATGACTTGATAATTTATTATCTAATGAAAATTATTTTTGGGGACAAACTTACAAAGGATTTGTCTGTCACCACGACTACGGTCGAAGCGAAGCGGTACTTAAGAGTTCCCCGGTGAACCACCGTTAGCTGGGACAATCCCTACAGTTAACCTAAAAATAACAGCAAATTAGTTAATAAAACAGTCAAACATCATAATTACAAACTTTATTTCACCTGACTGCTTTAACTGTCTCGGGAATACAAGTGGCCGAACTCGGCCCGAACTCTTACCGAGTTCGGACCGAATTCGGACCGAGTTCGGTCGGCGCTGTGATGGTTCCAGAACCGAACAGCCGGCCCTAGCACCTATAAAATCCACCCTTTCTTCCACTATTTCTCCACACCAAAACAAGAAATAGCTCTACCTCCTTCTAGAAGACTTTCCTCCTCCCTCCGGGCAAGGCTTCGACGATCTTCTCCATCTCCACATGGCTCCGAAGCGTCAGCGAGGAAATTCTTCCCAGGGTGCTTCCTCATCTTCCGACTACACTCCAGCAAGTCTGTTCAGTCCAGCCAAACCTAGAGATCCCGAGGAATTCGATGGCACTCTGTTTTCCGACATAGACTTCTCTAATCTCTGGTTTGATTCCTTTTCTCTACGTCGTATTTGTACTGGAGCTTTTGTCAACTTTACAATCTTCTTTGAATATGCTCCTATTTTTGAACAACTTGGATTTCGTGACTTTTTCGAAGTCCAAGATAATATTTACGACAATGCTGTCCGGATGTTCTACTGCAACTTGCAAGTACAACAAAACAGAAATTTCTATTCCTGCGTTGCTGGACAGGAACTAGAATTTAGCGCCACCGATATCAGTGAATATTTTCACGTTCCTGATCTTGGTGATGCTCTTGTTGACATCCACCATATTCAGTTCCCTGCCGATGTTACTTTAGCTTCTTTTAGGGAATTGATTTGTCACCCCACTCCTCCTCCTCGGAGAATATTTTCTAGACATCTTAACCAAAATTTCTACGAACTTCATCGCATGATTTTCTCAGCCCTTCTTCCGAAGAAAGGCTCTACTGATGAGGTCACATTTTTGGAACTCTCTGCTTTGTATCACATTCATTTTGGAATTCCCTTCTCAATTCCAAAAACCATGATGTCTTGGATGCTCAACTGCAAGAATGCAGGTAGGAACCTTGTTTTTCCTATGCACCTTGCGAGTATCTTTCGCCGTTTCGAGATTGATCTTGAAACGTGTGCTATTTCTTCTACTTCTGTTGAGTTGACCCGCTCTCGTTGGTTTCCTCAACCTCCCGGTGCTGCTCCTGCTGACCCAGTTGCTGATGCTGAGGCCCCTCCAGCAGATGCTCCTCCTGCTCCGGCCCCTGCTCCAGGACTCGATCATGCATTCTACCAGCGATTTGATGAGTTCGTTGCGGTTTCCACGCAACGTTATCAGGACTCAGAGTTCCGGCACATTTCTCAGGCCCAGGTGCTGAGAAACAGTATTGCCGACCTCCATTACAGCCTGGTGCATGATCCAGCCCATCCACTTACTATCCTTCCACACCCTGCTTTCCCTGGTCCTCGTTTTACTGATGAGACTACTTTTCAGTACTTCGACCCGACCACTGCCTATTTTCCTCATGATCCTCCCGGTGCAGATGACGCAGAGTTGTGATATGGTTTCAGCCATAGGATAGTGGATTTTGTTTAGTTTTGATGCAGTTTATGTAGTACTTTTATTTTTCTTGTCTAAACTGTTTCAGTTAGACATTTATCAGTTGTACAAGTTGATTTTCTAGTGGAATATTTATGACATTTCATCTTATTGTGATTTCACTTGTCTATGCTGTGATTACTGTGATTACTATTGTCCTCTTTCACTTTGTCATCTCTATTGTTGGCTTCATGACTTACGGGGGAGCCGATTCATTTTACTACTTGACAAAGGGGGAGAAAAATGAGTATACCAAATCAAAAATCAGATATCAAAAATCAGTTTTTTTTCAGGTATTTTGTTATGTTATTTTATTTTTTATAAATATATTTTGGTATAGACTCAAGTTTTGTCAATTATCAAAATGGGGGAGATTGTTGGCCCATTCCATGGTCACACCCGATTTCGATAATCGACTTACACTTTAGTCCATATACAAAATATAGACAATGCTGCTAACTATTTCAGGATACATGAAATCTTATTCAACGGACGATGTACTGCATAAATCCAAGCGTCAAAGTCATCAAAAATTCTGAAGACTCATTTTCTACTTTTATTCTGTATTTTTACACTTTATTGAGTCTAGAAATTTCTTTGTAAAATCAAGTATGGTATTACTGGCTTAGGGTTAAAATTATTCTCCTTTCTCTAAACTTATTTTTACCCTTCATATTTTCGATTACAAATATTTCAAAAATATATTTCGAAAATATTCCTTTTCAAATGATTTTACAAATTACCAAAAACATGTTTCAAAATTGTTTTTGTAAAAAGAATTTACAATATCTCCTGACAGAACTCACAGCCGAGTTCGGCCCGAGTTCGGCCCGAACTCTGACCGAGTTCGGTCAGTTTGTATTCAAACTTCAGTTGCCTCCAAATCTGCGAGCAACGGCTAATTTGCGAGATATTTGCATCCGAACTCTGCCCGAGTTCTGCCCGAGTTCGGTTGGTGAAAACACCTATAAATAGAGAAGAACTTTTCATTTCAAAACATCAATTCATTCTTCATCTCTTCTCTATTTCATCTCAAGTGTTTTCTAAGTGATCTAAGAATTTCAAATCTCACCTATACTTCTCTTAGCCAAAAGCCAGTACTATCACATTTGATTTAGAAGTCTTTTGGTTATTCAGAGTTGTAAAGAGGTCGTCAAGTTTCAACAACTATTCCAGTTGTGGAGCTGGTCGTGCGCTCGTCACCAAGCACGGTGTGTGTTGGAGTTGGTCGTGCACTCGTCAACAAGCACGGTGGTGTAAGAGTTGCAAGCACTCAGTTAAAGCTTGTGCCTTTAGTGGATTAACATCGAGCAAGAGTACTCGAGACTGGATTAGTCCTCTCAGAGGGATACCAGTATACATCGCTGTGTTACTGAGTTTGATTCTCCTATCTTTATTTACTGCTCTTACATCATTGCCATAGTTTAATTTTTTAATTGGTGATTTTATTTCCGCTGCACACACGCACTCTATTCACCCCCCCTCTAGAAGTGCTCAACGATCCTACACTTTCTTGCTCCTTATTTATTTTCGCATTTACTCTGATTGCTTTCAGCTTGTGAAAGAGTTTAATTTTTTATTGGCTATTATTGTTATAAACTCTATTCACCCCCCTCTAGAGTTGCCATTTGTTCTTCAATTGGTATCAGAGCACGGTTCTCTCAACAAGGACTAACATCCTAGAGCTGATCCATGGCAACCACACAATCCTTGATTTCCAATCACGGTGAAGGGCAGTCCACTCATAGGCCTCCCCTATTTGATGGAACTAACTACACCTATTGAAAAACAAGGATGAGCTTTTATCTCAAGTCGCTAGACTTCGACCTGTGGACTATCGTCAGCGATGGTTACAAAAAGCCCGCCAGGATAGTTGTCAATGGTGATCTCGTTGAGAAACCACATGACAAATATTTTGACGAGGAGAAGAAACAAGCAAGTCTAGACGCGAGAGCTATTAATGCCTTATTTTGTGCTATAGACAGGAATGAGTTTAACAGGGTCTCAACATGCACCACCTCTCACGAAGTATGGAGACTTCTAGAAGTGACGCATAAAGGAACCACCCAAGTCAAGGAATCGAAGATAAGTCGTCTCACTCAAGAATATGAGGTTTTCAAGATGAAGCCAAATGAGACGATCATGCAAACTTTCACAAGATTCCTCGACATCATCAATCCCTATCTTCGCTCGGCAAACAATACACAAATCACGAGAAGATTCGTAAGCTACTTAGGGGGCTACCAAAGATTTGGAACCCTAAGGTGACAGCCATCATAGAAGGAAATGATCTCACAACTATGTCCATGGAGACTTTGATGGGAAAGCTGATGACTCATGAGCTTGACCTCAAAGACTTCGAAGAACCTGCTCCTAAGGCTAAGGAGATCGCCCTCAAAGCTCACCGACGAAGGGCTGATCCCGAAGAGACGGATGACGACAACTCGGAAGGTGATGATCAAGCTCTCCTTGTCCGCAACTTCAAGAAATTCCTTCGCTTCAACCGAAGAAAGAAGGTACCACAAGAAGATGATGAAGAAGAGCCAACATGCTACGGTTGCAAGAAGACTGGACACGTCCGAAAAGACTGTCCATTCTTAAAGAAGAGCAACCATTATGAGAAACCATACAAGAAGGCCTCCTCAAAGAAATATGCCAACACAAACATTTGGCATGAAAGCGAAGCTAGTGACTCCGAGGAAGAAAAGGACTCTTCCTAAGACACTGCAAACGTGTGCCTAATGGCAACATCCGATAAGGTATCAAACGAAACTCTTGATGATTTCACTTTTGATGAACTTGGCGATGCTTTCACCGATTTACTTGATGATCACAAAAAGGTCATTGGTAAATATAAACATGCCAAGGAAAAGATCAAAAGTCATGAAGTCGAAATTCAAAGACTTTCTTTATTGCTTGATAACCTTAGAGACACGTCACCCACGGAAGTCACAAATGAGGTGCCTAAGCTTAAACTAAGCCTTCATGATGCCGAAGCACGTATTGAACAACAAATACAAGAAAGCACCGCACTCAATACGGAGCTATCTGAAGAAAAAAGTAGACACACGATTTCTGTTACTAAGATATATGGTTTGAATGCTAAGGTTAATGAACTGTAGGCTATCTCTAAGAAATTAGAGATTAGATTAGAAAAACAGGTTGCTCAACCTCAAACCCAATCACATGAGACACACACAAAGCACAACACTTCTCATACTACTCAAATACGTCATACACCTGCAACACGCAATCATGCTTTCATGTACACCCACTTTCATAAAGCACACAAACCACATTCACGTAGAAATAACTTTCACTCCAATATGACACATAATCACCATGATACACATAGATACAATCATCACTATGTTGCACATAAACAAAATCACCATCATACTACTTATGATTATAGTCATCATCATGCTCCACATAGACATCATCACCATGCCACTCCATACCACTCTACATATCATTACCATGCTACTCCACACCACTCTACATATCATCACCATGCTGCTCTACACCACTCTACATATAGATACCATCATCATGCTCCTAACATAAATAGGAATACTATTTGTACTTATTGTGGATTACATAGATACATTTCACCACAATGTAGAGTTAGAAGATTAGTAGATAGAAATATATATACATGGTTTCCGAAAACTAACTTTTCAGGACCCTCAAGAACTTGGGTACCAAAGGTCACATCTACTCTTGATGTAGGTGGACCTTCCCTCCTCAACTAAGAGTAAGTGGATTCTCGATAGTGGATGCTCGCGGCATATGACTGGAGACGCAAATTTTTTCGCATCACTATCGATGAAGAGAGAAGGATATGTATCCTTCGGCAACAACCTAAAAGGGTATATTATAGCTAATAGTATTATTGGTCATCCTCCCTCTCCCGTAATAAAGGATGTCTGCCTAGTGACCGAGTTAAAGCATAACCTGCTCAGCATTAGTCATCTTGCTGACCATGGATATGACATTAACTTTGGACAAGATAAATGCTTTATTTATTATAGGTCAACATGAGACATTGCTTTTGAAGGGATAAGAGAGAATACTATTTATATTTTCTATCTATCTAGAGATACTAACAATACAGGTAGATGCCTATATGCTCATAAGGATGAAAGATTAATGTAGCACCAGCATCTTGGTCATGCCAACATGGATACTATATCCAGGCTATCGACTAAGAAGCTAGTTAGAGGCTTGCCCGACATCACATTCAAAAAGGACACTGTATGTGCCGAATATGAATTGAATAAGGCAACCAAGTCCTCATTTCATTCCATAAACTCTGTAAGCACTACTAGACCCTTGCAATTACTCCATATGGATTTATTTGGTCCTAGTAGAGTAGCCAGTCTTGGTGGAAAACTCTACGCTTTTGTTATAGTTGATGATTTTTCTAGATTTACATGGGTTTTCTTTCTTACAAATAAAAGTGATGCTATTTCGGTCTTCAAGATTTTTGTTAAGAAAGTTCAAAACGAAAAAGGCTATATGATTACTCGAATCCGAAGTGATCATGGAGGCGAATTCGAAAATACTGATTTTGAAAAGTTTTATGACTCTAATGGTTTTGATCATGAGTTTTCTTGTCCAAGAACTCCTCAACAAAATGGTGTTATGGAGCGAAAGAATAGGACTCTTGGCGATATGGCTAGAGTCATATTGAACAAGTTCTCACTTCCGAAATACTTTTGGGCTGAAGCTGTCAGTACAACATGCCATATTTTAAATATGGTGCTTATTCGTCATATTACGAAGAAAACACCATATGAGCTTTGGTTTGGAAGAACCCCAAATGTTTCTTATTTTAGAGTTTTTGGTTGTAGATGTTTTATCCTTAACACCAAAGACAACTTAGGCAAATTTGATGCCAAAGCTGACGATGGTATTTTTCTTGGCTATGCTGCCAAGAGCAAGGGATATCGAGTGTTTAACAAATGCTCATTAATTGTGGAAGAGTCTACCAATGTGACTTTTGATGAGGATAACAGTGCAGCAGCCACTCTTGATGATGGTGTTGAGCCATCAACTTCTACTCCAATGAATACCACCACCAAAACCAATTCTCTGGAGGGCTTCCCAAAGAAATTCTCTTTCAAGCCGTCACATCCAAAAAATTTGGTAATAGGTGAGGTTTCACGCAGAGTAACTACTAGATCATCATTAAGAGACTCCATTGCTAGTATTGCCTTCATTTCACAAATTGAGCCAAAAAATATTTTAGAAGCTTTTAATGATGAATTTTGGATTTCTGCCATGCAAGAGGAACTCAACCAATTCGAGAGAAGCCAAGTATGGGAACTCGTTCCTAGACCGACAAATCACTCGATTATTGGTACTAAATGGGTTTTTAGAAACAAAGTAAATAAAGATGGTTCAGTTACACGCAACAAAGCTCGTCTAGTAGTCCAAGGATACAACCAAGAGGAAGGTATCGACTACGATGAGACGTATGCTCCTGTTGCGAGATTGGAATCCATTCGGATGCTTTGTGTATTTGCTAATTTTCAAAATTTCAAATTATTTCAAATGGATGTTAAAAGTGCTTTCTTGAATGGATTTATTAAGGAGAAAGTTTATGTAAAACAACCCCTAGTTTTGAAAATCATAAATTTCCCGACCATGTTTTCAAGCTGAAGAAAGCGCTATATGGCCTCAAACAAGCCCCTAGAGCTTGGTATGAACGGCTAAGCAATTTCTTGCTTGAAAAAGGTTTTTCAAAAGGGAAAATTGACACCACACTTTTCATAAAATCTTCCAAAGATACTATTCTCTTAGTGCAAATATACGTAGACGATATTATATTTGGTTCTACTGATGAAATCCTCTGTCAAGATTTTGCCAAGTGTATGCAGACCGAGTTTGAGATGAGCATGATGGGGGAGCTCAATTACTTTCTTGGACCGCAAGTCAAACAAATATCAAATGGAACTTTCATCTGTCAGTCAAAGTATACAAAGGACATGCTGAAGAAATTCGACCTTGACAACGTCAAACCAATCAGCACTCCAATGGCTACTAATATTAAACTAGAACCAGATGAAAGCGACAAACCTGTGGATCAACGTAAGTATCGAGGTATGATAGACAGTCTACTTTATTTAACTGCTAGTCGCCCTGATATTATGTTTAGCATTTGCCTGTGTGCTAGATATCAAGCAAATCCTAAGGAATCACACATGACTGCTGTTAAGCGTATCTTTCGATACCTTAAGGGTACGGTTACAGTGGGCCTATGGTATCCCAAATCGACATCATTTGACCTCATTGGTTACTCTGATGCTGATTTTGTCGGATGCAAGGTCGACCGTAAAAGTACGAGCGGTACGTATCATTTATTAGGAAAGGCTTTAGTCTTTTGGTTTAGCAAGAAGCAGAATTCTGTCGCACTATCCACAACAGAAGCTGAATACATCGCAGCTGGGTGTTGTTGTGCACAAATTCTGTGGATGAAGCAAACCCTTGAAGACTACAACTTATCTTTTATGCACATTCCAATTTTTCTGACAACACTAGTGCTATAAATCTCACTAAGAACCCCATATGTCACTCACGCACGAAACACATTGAAATACGTCACCACTTTTTGCGTGATCATCAGCAAAATGGCACTATTAATTTAGAATTTATTGACACTGATCATCAGCTAGCACATTTCTTTACAAAACTATTATCCGAAGAGCGCTTCAATTTTCTCTGTCGTGAACTTATAATTTTGGACGAAGCTGTTATTAATTAAAATAAACCTGCATAAATATCGAGTATGTCTTGATTCTTTTATGATGAAATTGCTATGGGTATAAGCCGAAAGGGTCCTTCTGACAACAAGGCGTAAAAGCCTAAGCGACACGGTGCACTAGTCTTCAGGACTACCGCTAGCTGGGATCCGGCCCCTGCAGCTAACCTATGGCAACTTCAAAATATTAAATTATGGCATAATTCCTTGTTTATTATATGGTTCATTTTTATTTTATCACATGCTAAAATTTAGATTTTTCATACTTCACTTTGCTTCAGCGTTAACTTTTCTTTCTCAAATTTAGTCTTTCTCAAGTTTGTATATTCCTTTATCATACTCTTTAGATCTCTGACTTTTTATCAAAATTTTTTTAGCCTAATTTCTGTTCTGACTACAGAATTCGGAATTCGGGCCGAACTCTGTCTTACCTAGAGTTCGGGCCGAATTTGGCTTGGTCATCCTAGAACCGGGAGCAGCCTCAGCCGCTGATCAAAATTTTGATCCAATGGTCCACATCTATTCCGACCATTGGAACCCTTATACATATATTCGGTTTTTCCTCTTCTTTCTCCTCCATTGCCACCTTCTACACTTCTTCAAACATATTTTCTCCAAACCCTAACCCTAGTTTTTCCTCCCTAGAGCATATCTATTCTCCAAACTCAAGGAGAAGGCTTCCCTCACCATTCTCCTTCATTGTTCATCATCACATTGAGGTATATTTTACCACTTCTCTCCATCTCAATTTTCTCAATTGTCTTTATTATTTCATGGCTCCACGATTGTTCAATCGAAAGAAGAGACTTTGAACCGAGGGAGCGTCCTCTTCGAATGCTCATCCTCGTGTTGAACCACCCGTTGAACAACAACCACCTATCCACCCGTTGTTCAACCCACCTCTTCCACTTGACCCAAACACATTTGACGACCGGATATTTGTATCACTTGACGCGTCAAATGAATGGTTTAGTGATTTTTGGACACGTTCGGTGTTTGCGGATCATCCTATCAATTTTACTATTTTCTCTCACTATGATTCACTTTTTTATGATCTTTGTCTTGACGAACTTGTCACCACCAACTCGGTTATATATCGCAATGCTATTCAAATGTTCTACTGCAACCTAACTCATGATGATACACATATTTTCTCACGGGTTGCGGGCATTGACATCTCTTTTGATGATTTCGATTTGGCCGAACACCTTGAACTCCAGGAGCCAAACTCATGGGAAAAGTTTGTTGAAGCTCGATCGTTTCAATTTCTCGATGGGTCTTCCTTTGAAAGCTTCAAGGACGACTTGTGTACCCCTAACACACGTCCTCGCAAGCTTTTGGCCAAGTATCTCAATCCCTATTTCTATGAACTTCATCGAATTATCTTTAACACTATTCTACCCAAAGCGGGATCCACCGATGAGGTCACTTACTTTGAAATCTTGGCGTTGTATCACCTCCACTTTCGTGTTCCATTTAATCTTCCACGTACCATGATGGACTGGATGATTAATTCTAGGAAGAAACCAAGATCCTTGGTTTATGCCTTGTATCTTTCTATGATCTTTCGTGCTTTTCGTGTACCTCTTGATGAGTGCCAGTTCTTACCTGCCCCTACCTTCCTCTCTAAGGCACGGCGACTTCAGGCAGCAGTTGGCTCACCTGTTGTGTTCGAGCACTCTGACGATGAGCCCGATGCCCCTCCTCTGGGACAGGATCCTCCTCCTCCTCCTGCCACTCTAGAGTCACTCCAGACTATGCTCCACGATCGATTCACCTTAGAGGATGATCGCTGGACTCAGCTTGACTACCGGACTACCTTGCAGATGAGTGCCATTAGCAACTCGCTGTACGATATTCGGTACTCCATGTCCCGGCATCCTTCTATGCCTATTACTATGGAGCGGAACCCTGCTCGCGATGGATATCGTATCGATGACCCTTGGGTTATCCGCTACTTGGATCCGGATGCGGCCTTCGTGGACCCTCGTCGTTTCTTCACTGATCCATCCGACGACGCTGGGCCTTCACGAGCTCGATGATGGATATGGACTTCTACTTGCTGCTGCTACTGAGGATCGTAGTTTATGTTTTATGCACTTTGGATTTTAGTTGTTTTTATGCACTTTGGTTGTATTAGACTTATTATTATTTGTGACTCTTGAGACATTCAGTAGTTTTATCAGTCTCTATGCAGTTTTATCTATTATCTTTTGGTGTGCTTGTCAGTTCTATTTGTTTATGGTTAATTGCTAAATGCCAAAATGAGGAGAAATTTTGTATATTCTATATTCTTTTTGTATCTTTATCTGTGCTTTGGGAGAAGAATGTTTTTATCAGGACAACAGGATTCAAAGCTATTGCTATTGCTTTACGGGGGAGCTATTGCTAGCTTGGCACTGATTACGGGGGAGCTGTGCCATTTGAGCTATGCCATTTCTCTTAAATGTGTCCAGGTATGAATATTGAATATATAACTATCATTTTGTCAATTATTGTAAAACCCCTAAATTTTTTACTATTTTTTTATTATTAAATTTGGTACTGATTTAAAATTTTGTATTGTACGTCGCATAGTCGTATTATACGTCGCGTACGAAATTTTATTTTTCGTAGTTGCTCGTCAAGTGCTAATATGTGCGAGCGTACATATTTTAGAAAAATATTTTTTCTATTTTATTATACACTTTCAAAATATTATATAATTATTATTCTTGCTATAAAAAGCCTTTTATTTTTAGCAGTTATTAATCATAAATAATATTTTATTGTATACTAGGAAAAGCATAATTATGTAAAGAATATTTGTGCATACATATATTTCGTAATTATTTATTAGTCTATTTTAAATAAAAATGTAATTTTTGAGATTTATTAATATTAATATTAATATTAATATTAATATTTTATTATTCAAAAAGATACTTAAAAATAATTATTATTTTTGAAATTATTATTATTGGTATTTTGAAAAATATATTTGGAAGTTATTGTGGCAATTTGAATCTTGATTTGATTTTTGGATTTATTTAAATAGATTAAATTAATATCTATAATTGAGATTGGATTTAATTGATTTGATTTTAAACTAAGAGAATTTGATTTGATTTAAATTAGATTAGGATTAGGATTAGGATTTGGATTTGGATTTGGATTTGGATTTGATTGCTTTTAAATTAAATTAGGAAATATCTAAATTGGGTTTAAAGGAATCATAATTCTTATCTAATTGGGAATTCCCACATCCTATAAATAGGCAGGTACTCCTCCATATTATTTTCACCACGAATCATCTTTCAAACCATCCTTGTCAAAATTTCTCTCTTTTTTGGTCATAAATTCAGCCTCAATTTTCAAAGGTTGTAGCAACTTCGAATGACCATAACTCCCAACTCCGGACTCCTTTTGACCTCCAGTTTTTTTTGTTGGAATCATATTGAGGTATATTTTCTGAATGTAAATTTTATTTTCATAAATTCAGAACTTAATTTTCTGGAAAATTTATGGAGTGTCAGTGGTCCAAAATCTGACACGTTTTAGTGTTTTTGAGATTCTGAGAGAACCAGGAATCAGAATCACGATCCGTTTGAAGTTTCGGAATACTGACAGAAAAGTAAATATCATATATTTTCCTAAAAAATTTTAGAATATTTTATTTTTGGTTTTTATTTTAGAAGTTTGTCACATCGTATGAGTTCATCTTGTGTAGCCCTGTGACTATTCTGTACCCAACGGGATTGTCGGTTTCACCAGCAAGGACCTCAGGCAAGACACCTTGCCATTTGCTGTTTATTTATTTTAGCTCATATTTCATGTATTATTTTTTTATGTAAAATAAACTGTGATACATGGCATAACCTGTTAGAACTTACTGTTCATTTATATTCTGCTATGTATTATTTTTCTTACACATTAAACCTAGATTTAAGAGACCACCTTTGTGTGTTGTATTCATGGCCTTGACACGTTGTACCACGAAGTTGTGCGTCGCATGTAGAATACGGAAGTGCGTGATTGGCTGGCCACCCGTACGTACAAGCCGTGTGATAGGAATAACCGCTAATAGAGGTTGCATGCTAGTTTGACTTAGTGGTTATAGAGTTAGCATTGGGCGGGAAGAACATGATTGGAAGTTGACTACCACCCTATCTATCGTAGACTCGCTCGCTACTGAGGAACGATAGGTAGACTATATGCTATAGACTCGCTCGATACTGAGGAATAGTATATGGTGTTGTGACTCGCTACTGAGGTACTGCATTGGTATTTTCTTGACTTGACTCGGTAGTCATGCGACCATGAACTGTTCTTAAAACTGTATTCACTTGGACTGGTTAGGCTACCTTTATCCGTTAGGTACGAGTACTTTTGGTTTGAGTACTTGTATCTGACCGTGGCTTGGAACAATAACTTGTCGCGGAATAGTTCGTCACATCTTATCCTTGTTTGGTTGTAGGTGTGACTTACTACTTCGATGAGAAGGTATTGAACCTTGTTGGGGTTCGGATACCATATTGGATTTATAGCATGGAAAGATACGTCACCATGAATTAGTTTACCATCTCATGTCCTTGTTTGGTTGGGAGGATGGTACGCTCGTTCAATAGGTGTGTATTGGACCATGTTATAAATTCAATTGACTTATTTATTTGAGCAATATTTATCCAGTTTATATGGCATGATATTATGTGTCTTGTTACGTCCCTCTAAGTACCTGGTTATCTCTCCAGGTGTGTGCTTCTGTAATATTTGTAGGTGTTTCCGCCGAGGCCGTGATCTTCTCCATCCTTTCGAAGAGGATTGCACTTGGCTCGTCTTGTTATTTCATCTATTCCTTCTTGTACATTTTATTTGAGATAGTTGGTAGTGGACTTTGTCTCCACCCAACGATTGTATACATGACAAATTCAAAGTTGCTTTTATATCATTTATTTATCTAGTGGATGAGATTTAGTTATTATAGTTCTACTCTATTTTACAGCTTATGTATTCATACGAGGTTTCCATATATTGGAGTATACTTCGTATGTATACAGCTGGCATGTCTATGTACCTAGTCCTACGTATTTTGGGACTAGGGCGTTACATATTTTTGTGGTGGCCCATGCAGGTCGAGTTTGTCACTTCGGTTACGTAATTATACTGATGTGAGCCTGCAACATAGGATTAGAATCTAGGAATCTCATCCATACAGCTTGACCTCTTTCCTTGGCTTCAAATTTCGAACTCTCGTTCGACTTCCTTGAATTGCATCTTGCTTGATTCCTTTCTACCGTTGATTCTTATTTTCGTGCTTAGTGTCAACTAGAAAGATGACTACACTAGTATATGCTCATAGGTCAAATACATGGCTAGAATGGTTATATTGGCAATTGGAATACATTTAAGACTCTAATTGAGTTAAAAAGGTTTTTTTTTAAAAAGGTGTGGTTTAATGATTAGTAATTTATAAATTAGGATATTGCCACGGAAAGTTTTAAACCTTGAGATTTCTAAATAGTAAAAACCAGAGGATTTATAGAATTTTATACTTGGTTTAAAAAAAAATTGACTGATTTTCAAGATATGATATTTATGATTTATTGGATTATAGTTATACATCCTTGCATAAGCATAAAATTGATTGCTTTTCGAGTTGTGATATTTATGAGTTTTGGGTGATAGATATACATCTTTGAACAAATATAAAATTTATTTGATTTTTGAATTTTGATGTTTATGATTTATTGGATTATGGTTATACACCTTTGAACGGTTATAAATTTGGTCTGAAAATGATCTTAGCTTTTAAAAATGGCCGTAGAAATTATTTAAATTGAGTTGTACAACTTGCGATTTTCGTGTTTAGTAAATTTTAAATTTTAAGTGGAAGTAATGATGGTAAATTTTGGTTTACAATAATTGAAAACGATTTTTAATTTTTTTTATTTTAAATGGTGTCCTATGATTGAGGATTTACAAATCTATTTAGATTTTTGGTAAAAAAAAAAGATTTTGACTGATGAGATTATTTGGAAATTTAGTTTAATGTGGGATTGCTAATATTAAAACTTTTGGAAGAATTTCAAAGGATGTGATGGAAAGTTATTTTGATTGATTAAAGGAAGTTACCATTTAAAAGTTGTGATTTTGTTGTAATAACTTAGCATGAATAGAAGTTAAGATTTATGAGAGCTTTGAGCTAATTTTTTTGATTGCTTTTAATATGCTAAGAGTTTTATTATGAGTTTTAGAAAATTTTAGAGTGTTAAATTTTTGATTGATTGTGAAATTTTTATGGATTCGTAAATTATGAACTCTTGAGTTAAATAGTTGAATTTAAACGTTAATTTTGGAAAAGGTTAGTAGTAACGTGATAAAATTTTGCTTTGAGATTTATGAGAGTGATTTAAATTTTTATGATAAAATTGAACGACTTGCAGTGAATACAATTTTTGGTGGTTTATTTTTGAAAGTTTATTTTTGAAACTTTTGGAGGAACTTGAGTTAAATTTTAATTGTAGGCCCCAAGATAACCCTACTGAGTATTCCACACTAATTGCCATGTCATCCATGACCATGATAGTAGTATATACACAAGTGTGGTTAGTCATCTACCCATCTGTGTGACTGTATTTCCACCTCGGCTTACTCGACCTTCCTTCAATTCTAGATCTTATAATTGCGACCTTCTAACCCACTTGCAATCTGAATAATGATTTAATGGTTCCTTAACTGTATTCCTCTAGGAGACTATCTTCTCTCCGGAATTGTGTTCCTAAATTATTTTTACTGGATTCTTTAATTAATTTTATTTCATGCTTTAACTTGATTTTCTTTATTTTGTGCATTAATTATTACCTCGTGAACTCCCACTTTCTATTTTTGATCTTTCGATGTCCCCTACCGTGACTTGTATATTTGGAGTACCCTACACTTTTCCTCCCAACAAATTTTATATATAAGACCTAGACAAGCGCACCTTCCTGTAGACATATCATGTCCCATCAAAACCCATCTCCTTGTACTCTATTTCTTGATATGACCTTATGGTCAAAATGGCCAAACTATAATCTTTACCATAATACCGATATATTTTTCGACCACGGATAGGGATTCAACATCGACTCAATTCTTTCGACCCAATATGTGATTTTGCTCTACTTAATTCCTTAAATGTTTAAACTTGTGCTTTATCTTGATTGCTTGACTCATTGTCCCATCACACTACTAGTTTAACTTTTGTAAGTTGGGTAGAATACCTCACGGCCCAACAAAGCCTTTGTCCTTGTGACCTATGTTGATAAGTTTGCTCAGACTAAATTTCAGAGGACCCTAACTTAGCTAGTCAACCAAGCCAACTGTATAGGCCCACACTTCGGACGAGCCTTGATTTTAAAAGATCTTGGGCTATTTAAAATTTCCTTCATCAGTACCTCCCCTGCTCATATTTTGACTATCCCATGCTGCTAATGTAGCTTCAGTTTTGCAAGCTTATTTTGTTATCAAGCTTGATCATGACATATTTTATTGGGTGCACCCACTAACATATGGTCTAATCAGAACCGGTGCATGATGGTCTGATCAACCTAGTGCACTTTGGTTCGCTTTTATCTATCGTTCTATGTGGATGGGGACATAGCTAAACTTGTCCTCTAGAGTCCCATCCGCGACTGCCTTGACAACTCCTTTTGAATTATTCGGTCGCCTTTGAACCATGTATTCGTATTTGATAACGCCTCCTTCGAACTCTATATTGCGTTCGCCTTCACCTATTTTAGAAGGACGAAAGCGTTGTACTAAAACTCCTCTAACTGTCCTATCACCATGACCATTACCACCCAATGTAACCATATCTTTGTCTTGAACTACTCGACCTTTCCCTCGACACTAAATTTACAATCTTGACTTTCTAATCACTTAAATTTAAGAGTGATTAAAATCGTCTCTTAATCATACCTTCAACCTAGACTACGACCATATAAACTTCTTTGAACCCTCCTATCTACTGTTGTGCCTTCTCACCCCCTCCTAATTCTTAATTTCGAGGACAAAATTCTTTTAAGTTGGGTAGGATGTAAAATCCCTAAATTTTTTGCTATTTTTTTATTATTAAATTTGGTACTGATTTAAAATTTTGTATTGTACGTCGTATAGTCGTATTATACGTCGCGCACAAAATTTTATTTTTCGTAGTTGCTCGTCAAGTGCGAATATGTGCGAGCGTACATATTTTAAAAAAACATTTTTTTTATTTTATTATACACTTTCAAAATATTATATAATTATTATTCTTGCTATAAAAAGCCTTTTTGTTTTTAGCAGTTATTAATCATAAATAATATTTTATTGTATACTAGGAAAAGCATAATTATGTAAAGAATATTTGTGCATATATATATTTCGTAATTATTTATTAGTCTATTTTAAATAAAAATATAATTTTTGAGATTTATTAATATTAATATTTTATTATTCAAAAAGATATTTAAAAATAATTATTATTATTGGTATTTTAAAAAATATATTTGGAAGTTATTGTGGCCATTTGAATCTTGATTTGATTTTTGGATTTATTTAAATAGATTAAATTAATATCTATAATTGAGATTGGATTTAATTGATTTTATTTTAAACTAAGAGAATTTGATTTGATTTAAATTAGATTTGGATTTGGATTTGGATTTGGATTTGATAGCTTTTAAATTAAATTAGGAAATATCTAAATTGGGTTTAAAGGAATCCTAATTCTTATCTAATTGGAAATTCCCACATCATATAAATAGGCAGATACTCCTCCATATTATTTTTACCATGAATCATCTTTCAAACCATCCTTGTCAAAATTTCTCTCTTTTTTTGTCATAAATTCAGCCTCAATTTTCAAAGGTTGTAGCAACTTCGAATGACCATAACTCCCAACTCCGGACTCCTTTTGACCTCCAGTTTTTTTGTTGGAATCGTATTGAGGTATATTTTCTGAATGTAAATTTTATTTTCATAAATTCGGAACTTAATTTTCTGGAAAATTTATGGAGTGTCAGTGGTCCGAAATATGACACGTTTTAGTGTTTTTGAGATTTTGGGAGAACCAGGAATCAGAATCACGATCCGTTTGAAGTTTCGGAATACTGACAGAAAAATACATATCATATATTTTTCCTAAAAAAATTTCAGAATATTTTATTTTTGGTTTTTATTTTAGAAGTTTGTCACATCGTCTGAGTTCATCTTGTGTAGCCCTGTGACTATTCTGTACCCAACGGGATTGTCGATTTCACCAGCAAGGACCTCAGGCAAGACACCTTGCCATTTGCTGTTTATTTATTTTAGCTCATATTTTATGCATTATTTATTTTTTTATGCAAAATAAACTGTGATACATGGCATAACCTGTTAGAACTTACTGTTCATTTATATTCTGCTATAAATTATTTTTCTTACACATTAAACCTAGATTTAAGAGACCACCTTTGTGTGTTGCATTTATGGCCTTGACACGTTGTACCACGAAGTTGTGTGTCGTATGTAGAACACGGAAGTGCGTGATTAGCTGGCCACCCGTACGTACAAGCAGTGCGATAGAAATAACCGCTAATAGAGGTTGTATGCTAGTTTGACTTAGCGGTTATAGAGTTAGCATTGGGCAAGAAGAACATGATTGGAAGTTGACTACTACCCTATCTATCGTAGACTCGCTTGCTACTGAGGAACGATAGGTAGACTATATGCTATAGACTCGCTCGATACAGAGGAATAGTATATGGTGTTGTGACTCGCTACTGAGGTACTGCATTGGTATTTTCTTGACTTGACTCGGTAGTCATGCGACCATGAATTGTTCTTAAAACTGCATTCACTTAGACTGGTTAGGCTACCTTTATCCGTTAGGTACGAGTACTTTTGGTTTAAGTACTTGTATCTGACCGTGGCTTGGAACAATAACTTGTCGCGGAATAGTTCGTCACATCTTGTCCTTGTTTGGTTGTAGGTGTGACTTACTACTTCGATGAGAAGGTATTGAACCTGGTTGGGGTCCGGATACCATATTGGATTCATAGCATGGAAAGATACGTCACTGTGAATTAGTTTACCATCTCCTGTCCTTATTTGGTTGGGGGGATGGTACGCTCATTCAATAGGTGTATATTGGACCATGTTATAAATTCAATTGACTTATTTATTTGAGCAATATTTATCCAGTTTATATGACATGATATTATGTGTCTTGTTACGTCCCTCTGAGGACCTGGTTATCTCTCCAGGTGTGTGCTTCTGTGATATTTGCAGGTGTTCCCGCCGAGGCCGTGATCTTCTCCATCCTTTCGAAGAGGATTGCACTTGGCTCGTCTTGTTATTTCATCTATTCCTTCTTGTATATTTTATTTGAGATAGTTGGTAGTGGACTTTGTCTCCACCCAACGATTGTATACATGACAAATTCAAAGTTGCTTTTATATCATTTATTTATCTAGTGGATGAGATTTAGTTATTATGGTTCTACTGCATTTTACAGTTTATGTATTCATACGAGGTTTCCATATATTGGAGTATACTTCGTATGTATACAGCTGGCATGTCAATGTACCTAGTCCTACGTATTTTGGGACTGGGGCGTTACAATTATCAATATGGGGGAGATTGTTGACACAAAATCACAGTCAACCAAATATTGATAAAATTGACTACATGATACTTGTGATAATTCAATACGACACATGAAGACTACATCCAGTACAGGTCAGACGACAGCTCAGATTTGCAATGCAAGTTTTTTCTTTGAGTCTGTATTTTACAATTTTATTGAGTCTAGACTTATGTAAACTGAGCTGTGCTGAGCATTTGAGACTTAACCTATACCCATACCCAAAATCCAATAGCTCTACACATATCCAAATAAGCCAATTGGACCAATGACCCATTCTGTGCTCTAGAGACAGAGTTCGGGCCGAACTCTGCCTCCACACAGAGTTCGGGCCGAACTCTGCTTCATAAAAATCAACATCCTAATTTTTAGGGTTGGCTGGTTGCAAGTTGTCCAACGAATTCTGCTTACCTGGTATCCTATAAATAGGCCATAAATTATGTCATTTTGATTTATCCAATCTTCTCTTCTCTTCTCTCTAAAGCTCTATACAAGCTGTAATGCCTGTAGTTCGTATTATGTATCTTAGAATACGTGTACGTATTTCATCTTGTATTACATATCTCTTGGCTTGGCTCGGTTTAGTTTGGGTTGGCTTGGTTCAGGTTGGGTTGCTTGGTTCATCATGATCCAAGGGGAGAACCCCAACCTACCACCCCCATCATCCTTTATTAACCCATTCCTTCATTCTCTCTCTTCATTATTCTTCTTCTTCTCCACATTTACTCTTCCACCTACCAGGAAGAGAGAGAGCTTAGGCAAGTGCAAACTTGCTTCATGATGGATCTCAAAGTTTTATTGTTCTATTCTCTTCCTTACTTGATTCTAAGATACTTTAGAACTTGACATTTTCCATTTTTATGGTTATATTTTTGTAGATCTAAGTTTTAAGTTCCTTCTTGTTTAGTTTTTCTTGGTTTTGATCTCTAAAAACTTAGTATTTCCAAAAACTAATGGTTCTATGTTGTAGAGAATTCAATTTCCTTCAGTTTTGGCTTTTGTTTCGCTTGATTTCGACTCCGGATGAGTAAGTTATGGCCATTACAAGTTTTCGGAACTTTTATGGCTGAACTTGCTGTTTGAGGACGATGAACCCCATGCGCCGGGAACCTCATGCGCCCGAGAGGCCATGCGCCGGGAGGCCATGTGCCGATTTGTGCAGGAATTCCATGTGCCGATTGCGCAGGAATCCCATACGCCGATTTGTGCAGGAATTCCATGCATCGATTTGTGCAGGAATCCCATGCGCCGATTGTGCAGGAATCCCATGCGCCGATTTGTGCAGGAATCCCATGCGTCGATTTGTGCAGGAATTCCATACGCCAATTTGTGCAGGAATCCTATGCGCCGATTTGTGCAGGAATCCCATGCGCCGATTTGTGCAGGAATCCCATGCGCCGATTGCGCAGGAATCCCATGCGCCGATTGTGCAGGAATCCCATACGCCGAAATTGCTCTATTTTGCTGTTTTTGCCTGTTTAAGTTGTTTTGTAGCTAGAATTTCGAAAAACTCAAAACATGAAAGTTGTAGATCTTTTCCTTGGCTTCAAGAATATGTCACTAGTTATTTTATGCAAGTTTTTTTCTCATTCATGATAAGGTAAGAATAGAACACGATAGTGGCCCGCTGTGGCGCACTCTTGACAAGTAAATTGACATGATATATCTCGGCAGGCTGTTACGATAGCTAGCCTGACATGACAAGTATGAAAGATCTGAACACCGTGGGCGATTGTGTTTGGTACAAATAAACTGGTACTATCTTGCATCATGTCTAGGATGGGGATTCCTGAGTACCACGGTCAGGGATACCTACTGAAATTGACTAAGGCTAATTAACTAGAATGATTCAGTAGTCATGAAGAAATTCCCAGCTATAGGCAATCCCGTTATCTGGGCGCATTCAGTGGACTTATAGCCTACCGACGAGTAGGGCACATTTCCAGCACACAGTCACGTGTTGCATTCTTCATAAACGTTCGACCTGGATAACCTGATGGTCTGCAGGGCTTGTCGCTGTTGGGATAATCTTATTGCATCTTGCTAGTAACTAGGCCTGTGATAACCCTAGTTAGTTAAAAGTATCAAGCCGTACTCTTGATTGGCCGTGATTGATTGGATGAAGTTTATTCCAGCTTAGTCTTATCCTGATCCTGTACCAGATTATAACATGACATGATTTCTTGTATCGATAAATGATGGGATACCAAGTTCTGTTCAGATGAAGGGTTACAACCCGGGTCCTTGTTTGGTTTAAGGGTTATAACTTGGCTATCTGAATAGTTCCATGGTTACCTTATCATATATCGTCCTGCTTATTGCGCTTGCCTTAACAATAACGATCGGGGGTCCAGTTCTATTCAGGCGAAGGGTTACAACCCCGGTCCTTGTTTGGTTTAAGGGTTGTAACCTGGCTCCCGGAGCAGTTCTGTGTCCTCTCTTTGTTTATTGTCTTGTTACCTTATCAATAGTAATTGAGACGGGTTTCTATTCAGGCGAAGGATTGCTACCCCGGTCCTTGTTTGGTTTAAGGGTTGCAGTCTGGCTACTTGAATGGTTTCTCCGTGCTCAATATATTATTGTTATCTTAGTTATTATCAGTATCTTTTAATTACCTTTACTATTATTTGTGATATGCTGGTTTTAGTTCCTAAGTGAAGCCTCCTTTGTGGCACTTGCTCTTTTTGGGGTCTGACCCAGCTGGTTTTGTATGGCCAGATATCGGAGCAGTACCAGAGGATCTACCTACCTTCCAGCCAGATGGTGAACACCAGGCGTAACCCTGGCAATGAGTGGGTTTCTTTTGTTCTCCCACTTTATTGTAAAATTATTCTTTTGAGACGTTTAGCCGGCGAGCACGTGTTAGCTCATATTGCACCTTTATTTACTGTCTGCCTACGGGCTGTAACATGATTGACAAATCCTAGGGTTGATCATGTATTGACTAAAACTCTTGCTAGTCCTGACATTTTGTACAACTAGCTTCATGATCATCCAATATGTAATGTATGGGACGCCTTACTATTGTATATTGATGCTCTAATATCTTGTGATTGTTACTACTTGCTTGTGATTGAGACAATAGGCTTGTTCTTGACCATAGGAGACTGATGGATTGTAGTTAAACCCTCATATATCTAGACAGTCGTGACCGTATAGTGACGTGGGTTCCATTTCATTATACGTAGCTGGCTATGTCTGCCCCCGCTCTCCAGTATTCTGGTTCTGGGGCATGACACAAGCCATAACCTTCTTCATCTACTAGCCACAAGCTCCCTAACCCTCAAGTGCTCAGTACTTTTCAGTTAGAGTTTGTGCAAGAGTTCAAGAAGTCGCTTGGAAAATTCCAAGCATCGCCACTGCGATCTTTGTAAGAAGTTGACGTGCTCTTTTGAAGAAAAGACACGGGTGTAACTACTATTTCACAAATAGTGGATTTAATCCTGACTAGAGTTCTCAGGCCTGGACTAGTCCTCCACGAGGGAAACCAGGTTAAAAATCGGCTGTATTTGCGTATGCTTTCTTGCTCCTTATTTATTTCTGCTTTTACTCTGATTACTTTCATCTTGTGAAAGAGTTTAATTTTTTATTGGCTATTATTGTTATAAACTCTATTCACCCCCTCTAGAGTTGCCATCTGTTCTTTACGTATCATGTTGGAAGATCGAACCCCATAAAGAGACGTCTGCTTCAAGATCATCAAGCCTAAGAATGGATTCAGGTATGCTTCTGCATTTATTTTTGTCACGACCAGCACCCGTTTTTTTTAAACGGATACAAGACGTGTCCAAGCCAGCCTATGCCGCAGAGTCGACGGTAGAACGCTGTCACGGCCAAGATGCTCAAAATCACACGTAATGCTTATTCACAAAATTAATTTAATTTACAAAGATCACAAGTTTTACATTTTATAGAAAAACATAAACTTGTACAAATATGGAATGACTACAACTCATCTATCTAGCTAGTCTCTAGGCTTTTCGTCTGCAAGTATACCCGTCACTCCCTAAGCTAAGTGAATCTATGGCTAACCTAAAAAATATTGGTTTCCAGTCAGGAATGGAACGAGTACAATTCATTGAATGTAGTTTCAATATATGAAAAAGACTATACTACAGAGGTTATCCTTTATACATATGATTCATTAAATAAATGAAGAAAGACAAAATAAAACTAAATACCAAGAACAGAAAATAAAATATAATAAAATACTCACCAACTGACCGACTGAAGTACCTTTGATATGTGATCAGTCTCAGAATAATTATGCGACACGGTCTAAAGTAATACGGTCTACAGTTACACGGTCTACAAGAAATACTGCAATAAAGAAATACTGTCTACAAAAATAATAATCACGGTCTACACGATCTACACAGTATAAATGTAATAATAATCATGGTCTACACGGTCTACAAGATATAAATGCAATAATAATCACGGTCTACACGGTCCACACGGTCTAAAGTCAGATCACACATCGTTGGTACTTCACCCTCCCGACACAACAAGGAACAAAATCAACATAATACTGAAATCACATATCTATCAACTAAACACTGATGTATAGTAAAGTTTAATACTGAAAACAAACAATAAACTGTACTCACCCGTGGTCCTTTGCTGGTAAAACCGACAATCCGAACTACTCGGTGTGCCACAATAGTTAAAACTCGTACAACGATCTCCGGATGCTGAAATAAATATTACCAATGTTCTCAGAATAGTCAAAATAGTTAGAATTGCCTGTCCTTAAGTCCAATTCTGGACACAGGAGCAAAACGATAATTTTGGGTCAAAACGGTGTCCGTCGTTGGACCCGCTTTGCACTGAAAAGCGTGCCAGAGTCAATGGTCTCTAAAGTCGTCAAAATACATATCAATGAATTTGTTTTGATGATATGAACCCAACGGTATGTCCAATTTTAGATTCCGGTGGGCTGTGCACAAAATCGCCCCTTGAATTGGACCGTGGGGCCCGCAAAACGGTGATCCAATCAACTGTCTCAGAATCGGACCAAACTTGGCATACAGGACCAGAAAAATGATACGGTCCTGCTGGCACAAGTTTTATCTCGATCTGACGAGTATGCACAAAGTAATTGAGAAGTTTGCAAAGAGACCGATACGGTAAATTTTGACGGATACGCATCAAATTCGTCGCGCACACGCGACCAATTTGAATTCCGTCAAAGCCCACACGTCCACGAAGCCGTTATACACCTTTCGATGCTTTCGGTTCACGACCTAGTTGCCCGGATTGGCGGGACGTACGTCGTATCGAAAAGTTTTTCCTAATTTTTAATATTTTAACACATATTTTTCCTAATCTTTGGGTGCTGATAATTCGGGACACATTGCATGAATACAGGAACGGAAAGAAGGGTTTCCATCTCCTATATATTGTCTATAAGTGTCTTCAACTAGAATTTTGAAATCGTGCATGGGTTGGGAGAAAACTAACCGTGAACTAGAGTTGTTGGACTGATTTAGGTGTCCTGTTTCGACAGTTTTTTGATGATTTTCAACTCGATTTCTCTCGAGTTTCGGGTCACTAGATTTTAAGCTATTTAATAGGAATCAAAGAGGGTTATAACAAGATTATACCAGAGTTTATGGAACTCAAAACGATCAAACGATCGTGGAGATATCTCGATCCGAAACTCGCTCTTCGCTCTGAAATTGTTGCTGTCCTTGCTGTGCTCTGCCACGTGCGACGGCGGTCCTGGCCGGCCGGCAGTGGCCCAGGGCGGCGCGCGTGCGCATCGGGGTGCGCCCAAGTGAACTCCTGCCAGGGGTTGTCGGCGTTCTTAGGGTTTCTGCGTATGGCTCTCGCTCCCTCTGTTATTCGTATATATATGTGGTGTGTACAGCCGAGCGGAAAAAGGTTTTCACTGTGCGGGAGATGTGGTCCTCTGGGCAGGCCGGCTGGACTGTGGGTTTGCAAGGGCTGTGGGGGAGTTAAGGGCCTGTAGGTCGACTGCTTGGCCGGGCTAGAATTTCCTCTTCTCCTTATTATTATTATTATTATCTCCATATAAACTATATATATATCAATACATATACATACGTATATACATATACATAAACTATATATATATATATATATATATATATATATATATATATATATATATACACACCATTAATACAATTTTAAATAATAAACTATTCTAAGTATTCAGTATTGCCATATAAAATCTTAATGTACATATACAACATTTTATACAAATAAAATAAAATAATATGGTTTCATATGTATATATAAAGCCTAATTTTCCCTATACCATAAATACACTTCTTATACATATACATATATATATATATATATATATATATATATATATATATATATATATATTATATATATATATATATATATATATATATATATATATATATATATATATATAACCTAGTTAATTTCCATAAAAACTAACATATTTGTTAAGGAAAAATTATTTACTATGTTATCAAATAAAATATTATTTCTAATAGCCAAAAACATACCATACATATATATGTATATAATAATTGTTTCCAAATTGCTTTCTAAATCACTAGAGTAAACTGCCAATACAACATACATCTATAGTCGTCTCTGAACATACTACCCGACTACGTGGGCTTGGACTTGGTTCGGGTCCGGTCTGGACTAAAATGGTATAACCGGCTTCCCTAAAACTCAATAATACAATAAATAAATAAATAAATCGTCGGTATAGGTTAAGTCGCAACTTGGCCTGGTTTTTCTAGTTAGGACATCACTATGGCTCGGTCTTCCCTATCGGGGCTAATACACTAGCCAAAGCACGCCATGGCACTATCCGTGCCACGATTGCTAGTCACCATGTATTCCAAAACTCCATTATGGCTAAAATCATCTACCGTAATAATTGACTAAATAATCATTTATAAAATTATAGAAAAATCACCATTTAATTCAAATAAATAAATAAAATATATTATCAAAATTTTTGGGAAAAAGGGGTTACAATTTTGTTCTTTATCTCATGAATCAACAGGCATTAGTATCTAACATCAATCTCCTCGACGACGCGTCCCTGCGCGGTCGAGCTCCGGAGCAGTTGCTCCCAACGACTGCCCCCTACGTGGCAGCCGTCTGCAACAGGCCAGCCATCCCACATCGACCTTCTGTCACTTTCCGTTTCCAGAATACGTATTTTAAATACGTGTACTACTTGAATGTATTTATTTAATATTTATCATGTATTTGTTCTGTATTTAAATTCCTTTAATTTCACGCTAATTTTTTTTTTTGTATTTTACTTCTGCTTTAACTTTGCTTTTGGGTTCGGCCTGAGTTGGTTTATTTTCCAGCCTTGGGTGGTTCAACATGAACCCACCTACCACCACCCCCATTTAAAGCACCAAACCCTTTCGCTCTCTTCATTACTTCTCCTTCTCATTAACTCTTCTTCTTCATCCTCCATAACTCTCCCCCAGCTACCCAGCCGCATAGGCAAGTGCCAACTTGCTTCACGATGGAACCCCAATATTATTGTTCCATCATCTTTCTTACTTGATCTTAAGTTCTTTAGTATTTAGTATTTACAATTTCCATGGCTCATATAATATAGATCTAAGTTTAATGTATTTTTGGATTTCTTGGATTTTGATCTAGTAACTTTGTTATTTTTCAAGTTTTGATGGTTCCATGTTGTAGATAATTCCGTTCTACCCTTTTTTGACTTATGGAAGTCCAGATTTGGACTTAGAATGAAGGATTTAGAGAGCTTGGAAACAATGGCTTCCATGGTTCTGTTCTCAAAAATTGGAGAAGAAGATCAATCTTGGCCGCATGAGCAATCCTGGCCGCATGAGCAATCTTGTATTCAGCCGTATAAGGCCCCGTCCCACCTTGCCGCATGAGCTTCCACCCGAGCCGCATAAAGCTGGCCATTTCTCAGCCGCATATGCATGTACTTATCCAGCCGCATATCGCATATTAAGCCGCATGTACTCATCCAGCCGCATGTATTTCTATTTGCCGTAACCGCATAAACTTCAATCTTTCCCACCCGCATATTATTTGTCATTTGAGCAGCTTGGACTAATCATTATCATCCGCATAAGGCATAACATTCTCAGCCGCATATAGGCTTGTCATATCCAAGCCGCATAGTCTCTACTTTTCCTTGGCCGTATGACCTTTGCAGCTATGAGCCGCATGGGACTTATTTCCACCCTAGTCGCATGAGCATGAAACCCCAGCCGCATAAGGCTTGTGACTTCTTGGCCTCATGGCATTGAGCCGCATGAGACCCGATTCTTGACCGCATGTCATTGAGCCGCATGATACCCTATTTGCTCGGTCATATAAACTCTAGCCCATAATGCCTTTTTGGCTGATTCTGTCCCGAGTTGACATTAATTAACATTGATTATTATCTTGGCATTAATTAACATTGATTGTTATCTCGGCATTAATTAACATTGATTGTTATTAATAATTGATCATGCGTTCTTAGTTGGAACTAAGAGACTGGCTAGTCGTCTTATTGAATTAAATGAATGAGACACGTTCATATTAACTATGAACTATTGTAATCGATTGGCCGATCCCAAATATTGGCATACAGGCACGTGCAGGCTTCAATTTATTTATTTATTTTACAAAAGCAACATGTGTACTTTATGGTCAAGGCATGATTATTCCGTGGCTAGTTTTGATTGTTGCATTACGCTATGTAAGACCTACAACCTAACCGCACGAGTATCGTTGTAGAGTTGTGCATATCGTACATGGTACGAAAGTACTCATTCTGAATGATCATGATCCACAGCATGGGATTTCACTTAACATAGAGGCTACTAAGTTAAATAAAATAATTATTGCATGGAGAGAATGGATTCCCGAGTTCCTACATGGAAGCCCTCTTTGGGACTATTAGTGCCAGACAGTGTCACGCCCCAGAACCAGAATACTGGAGAGCGGGGACAGACATAGCCAGCTACGTATATGAAATGGGATCCATCTCGCTATACGGTCACGACTGTCTAGATACATGAGGGTTTACTACAAGCCAACAGTCACCTAAGGTCATGAACAAGCCTAGTGTCTCAATCACAAGCAAATAAGTAAATGTTACAAGATGTATGATCATTAAATATACAATAATAAGGCGTCCCAAATATTATATATTCAGCTGATCATGAAGCTAGTCGTTACAAAATGTTAGGACTAGCAAGAGTTTAGTCATACATGATCAACCCTAGGATTTGTTAATCATGTTACAGCCCGTAGGCAGACAGTAAGTAAGTACAATCGAGCTAAACAGATGCTCGTCGGCTAAACGCCTAAAAGAATATTTTACAATAAAGTGGGAGATAAAAAATAAACCCACTCGTTGCCAGGGTTCCATCTAGTGGCCACCATCTGGCTGGACGGTCGGTAGATTCCCTGGAGCTGCTCCGAAATCTGGCCACACAAAACCAGCTGGGTCAGACCCCAGAAAGGGCAAGTGCCACAAAGGAAGCTTCACTTAGGAACTAAAACCAGCAATCAGCACAAGAGTATAAATAAAAGTAAGAACTGGAAATAAGAAAATACGTTAGGATGATATACGACGAGATGACCATGGAACTATTCAGATAACCAGGTTACAACCCGTAAACCAAACAAGGACCGGGGTTGTAATCCTTCATCTGAACAGAACTTGGAATTCTCACCATTTATCGATAAAAAAAATACAGGCATTCCGGTCATGCAGTAACATGGAACAAGATCAGGGCAAGACTAGACAGGTTAGACTCCATCCAATCATTTCACGGCCAAGCAAGAATTACGGCTTGATACTTTAACTAACTAGGGTTGTCACAAGCCTAATTACTAACAAGATGCAGTGAGATTATTCCACAGCCACAAGCCCTGCAGACCATCCAGGTTACCCGGGTTGAAAGATTAGGGTTGAATTCAGGTGGGTACATCGTCCATGAAACGAATGTACCCTTAGGTAGCTTGAAGGGTGCAACACACGACAGTGTGCTGGAAATGTGCCCTACTCGACGGCAGGCTACAGATCCCAAGGCATGCCCAGGTAACGGGATTGCCTGTAGCTGGAAGATCTCTTTATGACTAATGTATTAATCTAGTTATTTAGCCTTAGTCCATTTCAGTAGGTACCCCTGACCGTAGTACTCAGGAGTCCCCTCCTAGACATGATGCAAGACAGGACTGGATTATTTGTACAAGCACAATCGCCTACGGTGTCCAGATTAATTATACAGGTCATGTCATGTCAGGTAGCCGTCGCAACGAATGTTCAAGATAATCATGTCAGGTGTACTTGTCAGGAGTGCGCCACGACGGGCCACTATCATGTCATGTTATTTATGTCAGGAGTGCACCACTACGGGTCACTTGTCAGGTCATGCTCAATTATCATTTCTAAACATATCAAGTAAATTCGTGATTATCAAGTTCATGACAAATATCCAATACACAGGGCTATAGAAGAGCCATGCGGCTAAGGCATATGCGGCCAGGAATGATCACATGCGGCTGGAAGAGAACAGCCCACGCGGCTGAATAGGGTCAGGCGCATGTGGTTGGAAAGGAAAAGGCTTATGCGGTCAAAGGGGTATCAGTCATATGCGGCTCGGAGATCCACTTAGTCATGCGGCTGAGAAAGGCAAGACATATACGGTCATGAGGATAGGGAACTCATGCGGCTGGTGGGGGGATGGGTCCATGCGGCTGGCTGACCAATCAAGTACATGCGGCCGGGGAGGAGCAATCCATGCGGCTGCGGAGAGCAATGACTATACGGTCAAGGGAAGCAAACCCATGCGGCTGGGAGACTGCGGTCTATGCGGCTCGCGAGTGTTGAGTTCATACGGCTCAGGGTGGGCAGAGTCCCATGCGGCTAAAGAAAAGGCTCAGTCATGCGGTTAAGTAAGAAGGACTTCATGCGGCTAGAAGAAATACTTGCTGCATGAACTTGTCATGCGGTCAAGTCAAGACAATAGTGCATGCGGTTGGAACTGACTTGCCGCATGAATGTTCATGCGGTCAAGTGCTACAATGCGGCTCGGGACTGTGCTTATTCTCCAAATTTCCAAGAAGAAGTACACCATAAGCCATGGCTTCCAAGCTGCATAACTCTATCATCCGGAGCCCAAATCCGAACTTCCATAGGTGAAAATGGGGTAGAACGAAATTCTCTACAACATGGAACCATCAAAACTAGGAAATAACAAGATTAAGTAGATCAAAACCCAAAAAATTTGAAAATAATGTAAATATAAATCTACAAGAATCTAGCCATGGAAAGTGAAAATGCCAAGTTCTAAAGTAAGTTAGAATGCTGTAAGGAAGAGAATGAAGCAATAAAATTGGAGTTCCTCCATGAAGCAAGTTGTACTTGCCTAGACCTCTCTCTCCCTCTCTCTGGTAGGTGAAGAATTAATGGAGGGAAGAAGGAGAGTAATGAAGAGAGAGAAGGAAGTGGAGTTAATAAATGGTAGTGGTGGTGGTAGGTAGGGGGTTCACCCTTTGGTTCATAATGAACCAATAGCAATCCCAAACCGAACCAAGCCAACCCGAACCAAGAATAACCAAGCCAAACCAAACCAAGAAGATATGCAAATATAAGATAAAATACGTATACGTATTCCAAATACGTAATACGAACAACAGGCATTACAGACAGACCGACTGGTTCCCACAGATACTTCAAATCTGCCACATGGGCGTGGAGCGGTATCTGCTTATATTATTTATTGTATATTGATGACGGACGTCCCGCTGGGACTCGTCTAATTCATGATTGGCGTAATTCATTGACTGGGTAGACTAGCCTTGCTTGTGCATGGTAAGAATTGAGGAATCCTTATTGCATAATTCCAGGATAACTTGGAACCCATAGTAGCAAGCCGTAGTAGTTGCATGGCCGTTTAAATTGACTTATTTGTGTACTGTACCTACTCTGTTGACTACTAAGATGATCAGGGTATCAGGACATGACGGGTCAACTTCTGCCCTTGTTTGGTTGGGAAGTTGGTTCGAAGTGTCGTGATTTTATGTGAATTCCAGTGGCTAGCAGCGATCTATTTATCACATCTTTCTTATTACTGGTTCTAATTCCTCATATCATGCTTTCTTGCGGTACTTGCTATTAGAGGTCTAACCTCTCTGGTTTTGCATGGCCAGATTTAGAGCCGGTTCCCGAGGACTCAGCTTACTTCTACCTCCAAGATGGTCAATACTAGAGGAATGATCGCAGGAGGACTCGAGTGGGTCCCTTACTGTCACGCCCCGAGTCGGCAACGTTCGTCCCCGATGTTAATTTGTCGATTCGAACGTCCTCGCTAAGGCGTGATGTCGTACGAGTCTGTAGTTGCACTCGTACAAGACAAAAATGTTACGTTGAATTGTATATTAATACGCCAAGTTAAAACTTCACAAATCACATCAGAATATAAGATGCAGTATAGAAAGATAGAACTGCTTTTTATTCATAGCTTGCAACGAAGTGCAAGTCGTAATTACATTGGATGCCGTTGCGGCTACATTGATTGAAAATA
This sequence comes from Iris pallida, assembly GCA_029216955.1. Lineage (NCBI taxonomy): Eukaryota > Viridiplantae > Streptophyta > Magnoliopsida > Asparagales > Iridaceae > Iris > Iris pallida. Next base: position 1,509,648 of record JANAVB010002397.1, read on the forward strand.
GAAAGAAAATACACTCGACAAGTTACCTGAACTACGCTTGCCGTCCATACATTCGCCCCTTTATACATAAGCCGTCGACTTGAATTGGCTTCAAAATACTTCAGCATGGGAAGAGCTTCAAAACGCCTCTCCGCACTTCAGCTTCAGTTTAGGTTGGAGCTCCTGCCGCACCTGGGGAAATTGGGGGAGGGGATTAGCACACTTGCTAAGTGGACGAGACGAACCAACTCGTCTAAACCGAGTCTGATTGTTAGGGTAGGCATGCTTTAGAGTTGTCTTTCTATTAGAACTAAATGAATTCAGTCCATATTTGATAGCCGTCTTTGAGTAATAAAGCATACCGTATAACATCGCAGTTTATCATATTTCTTACCACGACCGTGCTCGTCCCTGCATGAAAACAGAGATAATATTTACACCTGCATAAGACAATAGGTGAGCATGCAACTATCTTACATGCGGTCATTGGTGCTACGTACCACTAGGAACTTAATCGAAGTTGGCATACGACGCTACCCTTTCAGCTTAGGTTGCAAGCCTTACTGAAGGTCCCGCATGCCTCACACCGAAGCACGATAAATTATTCCCCCTAGAATGAATCAGTTCCGATGCCTCGGATACCGTTTCGAGGAAAACGAACTTGTGCACAAGCTGTCCATGACCATGCCTATGTGCGAATAGTTTCATATATGCAAACAGTTTTGTATAGCATGGATAGTATTGAACGACATTATTATTTCTCGCAACTCATGCAACGATTCATTTTCCCCAAAGTCGTACACCGATTTAGCGTCATGTGGGCACCAAATTGTCCGAGGCATCATAGCCCATGATCGACGTTTCACATTATTTCGCAGCACGTGAAATAGTCTATCTTTTTACTAGAACCTTAAACTTTTTCGTTTATGTGAGAAACTTGTATTTTTCAGAGTAGATTACTCAAAATCGATACGTTTTTCCCGAGTTCTTGACCTTAGTGGATTGGCATGCAATTAACTTGACATCATTCGATTTGAATGAATTCGAGGCAAGGAATAAGTTTACGGGACATAGTAGAAGGAAGGTCCGAATCACCCACCGATTACTTTGCTTCGTGTCGGTCGTCCAAGCGCTACGCAACGTCAACCCTTAGTTACGCGAGCTCCTGCAATGGCACAAACGCTTTGTTAGAATTTCTTCTTTTCTCCTTACATCAAAATTGTAATTGCATCCATAAAAACGATGCGAAAGCACTTCATCAATCCCAGCGGCAAAGCTCCAAGAAAACCATACAGCGGTCTGGTTCCGTCGAAGGGACTCTTATAGAGAGCTCACTCGTCGAGACACAACACGCTGCATCTAAGACTTATTCCAACAGAAGTCGTTCTATTAGTTGGATCGATTCTCGTAAATATAGGGCCGAGGAAAAGAACGAGCAGTTTAGGACGAAGGTATAGTAACATCGAGTGATAATGGTCATAGGTGTCACGACCCGCACCCTAGAGTTAGGGCACGAGAACGTAACAACGCCCAGCCTACGCCGCAGTGTCGGCGGTAGAACGCTGTCCTAGGTCTCAATGCATCTAACATTATAAGACTAAACAGTTTATACTCCCCGAATGGGGGTGACATAGCAGAATGTAAACTCAATCACATCTAAGGTAGAGCATAAAGGAAGATAGATAAAACATGAAATCGAAAAGAGATACAACAGATAGAAGTCTAAGTGTCTAAGGTACAAAACCCAGAAATACATCTCAAAACTCAAATACAGTAATCCATAAAATAAATACAACTCCAGACAACTGAGAACAGCTAACTAAACAACCTCTAATGGGTCTCCTCTAGGCTAGCAGGAAATCTCCAAGCTATCTGTAAAATTTGTCAACGTATCCTGTCAGGAAAATGAGCAAGTACAAAACACCAACAGCAGTTCCATATGAATTGACAAATACTATAAGAGACAGTAATAATGAAATACAAGACAAAGAATATAGACGACTTGGGAACCATTCGAAAGCCGAGTTACAACCCTTAAACCAAACAAGGACCGGGGTTGTAACCCTTCTTCCGAACAGAACCTAGTCCCATCATCATGGTACAGTATAAAAGGCAGGTAGAGCATATGAGAAATGAATCATAGCATGGTGAAAGTACAGTAAGTAAAGGTGAACTGGAATGTAAGATATGACAACAAATAAATAAAAAGTGAATTGAATTATTAGGGCAAAATGTGATCGGCTAGGGAATCACGGAAAGGTTATCCACATGGCCCAACAATCACACGGAACCTCTGAAGAGGGCCTCCGAAGAGGGTCATACCGGCCAACCTGGATAACCGGCACGGGGTATCTGCTACATCCTACGTGAGGTGAGGGTGGCGCTAGCAAAACACGAAAATATCACACGGAGGCTTTGATCACATAACCCCTAATAATTTCCTTCTATCCCCTGAATAGTATCACGGATCCAGACATGGCACGTCATGACATGGGGTTCCGTAGGAGGGTAGCTAGTCCCCTTAGGAATCGGTGTCTATACAAGCACGAAACACGAAAATATCTTATACTCATATACCAAGAAAGTCCATGAATAACATCTCATGACAGGATCCGATGTATACTAGTCCGTGAACTGTCGTGTCGGGAATCAAGTAAAACACTACGACTGAATCGGATATAGTAGATATCAAGACAATGAAAACTATCAGTAAATATACTCGCCTGTGGTCCTGAGCTGATAGGTGAACAGATGCTCAGAGTGATCACAGACCTAAAATAAGATACTGTCCGAGGAGAGGTGTCTGGCTCATAATTAGAAAAACACAAGTCACAACATATCCAGAAGGGTAATATAAAGCACTATAATGCATTCTACATGAATCTAGGTCAACTAGGCCAAAGTCAACCCTTGGTCAACTTTGGTCAACTGCACTAGTCAAACTAGGTCAAACTAGGTCATGTCCTAACCCAGCAAGTCTTACTAGGCCTAACCAAGACTATCCTAGCAAGCACACATCAATACAAGGCTATACAAGCCAACATACACCCAACTCTATATAGCATGCAATTATTCAATACTCAAATAGGCAAGAATTCACATTGGATATACACTAGGTAATCTTTTACTTTAAGCTATACATGTCTACATATATATACACATGCATATATTGGTATTCAACATTAGTTCTATAATCATGGCATTTTAATGGCTATATAAACTTATATATTACAATACAATATGCTACCATATATATAATATACATACATAGCTAAGTTAACTATATTCATAAATACTTATTTAAGAGGCTATGTGTGTGTATGTGAACATGGCAAAGGGGCAAGTGAGGGTTAAATGGGCATACATAGTGTATACATATCAAAGAGTGTCAAAGTGTAAGTGAACAAAGTGTCAAGTGTGATAGTGTCAACATAGTGTAAGGGGTACATGAGGTAATATAGGATTTGTGTTAACATAGAACATTACATCTCATTAACTTGTATATTGCATACATTACATTTATTATTACATTACATTCATGCTTGCATTCATTCATCATTCATTTATTCTCTTGCACTACTATATGCACCATACATTACATACTATGGAACCTACATATTCATTACAAGCCATACTTATACATGCTTACATTAGATAGGATACTTATACCTCATACATCATTTATTTAACCATTTACTCATGCTTGCATTCTTTATTTAGTTACATAATTTATATACATTAACATGGGTTAAAATCAAATAGAATATTATATTACACACAAGGGTGCACAAAATGCACATGCCGAATAGTAACTCCTACTAATAATCAATACTGTACAAACTCAGCATGAATTGAAATCTAGGATTAAAGTATGTTATAGATCTATGTGTTAGCTTTCCGAAACTTCAAACGGATCGCGTTTTCGTTTCTGGAAACTCCGGGAATCGCAAAAACACCGAGAACACGTTTGTCTTTCGTACAGCTGACACTCAAATAATTCTCCAGAAATTTATAGAAAAAATTAGGCCTAATATATGTTTTTGGAAAGCTAACTTCAATACGCTTCTTTTAAAAAAACGGAAGATTAAACCGAGCTTTGAGCTAGAAGTTATGGCATTTCTAAGTTAGGACTGAAATTAAAAACGTGGATAAAAATCATGACGGATTTAAATAGTTTGAGCCAAAAGAATACACAATATATATCCTAATTATCCACAACAATAATAATATGAGGAACCACACTCACAAACTTGATTATATAATCATCATGAACCATTTATTGTGTATATAAATATAGATACACTCTCATTACAATATATATATATAAATCTATATATGTAACATGAACACATCCACAACACAAGGACACTCCTATGACCTCCAAATGGACACAAAATGGAGATACAACTATGGGAGTCATTCCTATGGGTCCAAAATAATCCTATATGCATGTTGGGGTGGATTAGAGGAGAGATTATACCTTCCGGAAGAGAGTTTCAAAGGAAAAGGCCTTCCGACACGACACTGACACGTAGAGATTCCAAAAGGACACGAACGAGCTCCGATTCCTCCCAAACTTGGCTAGCACCCTCTAACTATGGAGTAGAGGAGAAGAGAATAAGATTTGGTGGAAGAAATGGTGGATTTGGAGATGAAATCAATGGAGTTGTTCTCTAGAAATTTGGGGAAGAACATGAGAGAGAAAATGGATGGATAAAATGAAATGGAAGAGATGATGACTCACCCCTTATCCCCCCTCCAAGTGGCCAGCCATTAAAGTAGTTTTTGTCATATTAGGAAATGCCTAAAAGCCCCTTGCACTAATCTATTAGCTAATATATTGTTAGGGGTTTAAGTCGGGGGTAGTTTGGTCATTCCAAAATCACTAATCTCAATTAATGCTAACCAAAATAATTAGTCTAACTACTAACTAAAATTAATATCATGTGGACTAAAATTAATATCATGTGGGCCATGTCTAACTAGTGTGTGGGTCCCACTAGAGTCAAACTACCCCCCGGGTCCCCGTTTCAAGTCGAATTGAGTTAAAATTCGAACCCGACTCAAATAACCCCAAAACAATATCATAAATAATAAAATAAATTTCAACCCCAAAATAATATCATAAATAATAAAATAAAATTTAAAAATATTCAAAAATGTAAAATGATAAAAATACCCCTATTTTTGAAAACTGGGGGTGACAATAGGTGATAGGATAGCTAGAGGAATTTTAACACAACGCCTTCGTCCTGCAAAAATAGGTGAAGGCGAAAGCAATATAGAGTTCGAAGGAGACGTTATCGAATACGAATACGTGGTTCAAAGGCGACCGAATAATTCAAAAGGAGTTGCCAAGGCAATCGCGGATGGGACTCTAGTTTAGCTATGTCCCCATCTACGTAGAACGATAGATAAAAGCAAACCAAAGTGCACTAGGTTGATCAGACCATCATGCACCGATTCTGAGTAGACAATACATTAGTGGAGGCCTCCAATAACATACGTCATGAACAAGCTTGATAAAGAATTGAGCTTGCAAAAACTAGGCTACATTAGCATCATTAGTCTAGATAGTAAAAATATAGGCACGAGATTAAGATTGAAACAAAGAACAATTATGAATAGTCTAAGAGTTATAAGGATCTAAGTCTTGTTTATTCCTATACTATCATTCTACGGTTTTATTGACCAAGGCTTGGTTGACCAAATGGGTTAAATTCCTCTAGTCTCTATGGTCTAGATAATACTATTTGTATTTCCTTAATGGTCAAGGGTGTGTCAGGTCGTAGGGTATTCTATCCAACTTAAAGAATTAAGCTAAGGGTGTTTGGGATATCTAACTAGTAGGGTCAATCTCTAGTAAGCATGAAGTGAAGATAAGAATAATGATAGAAGGAATCAAGCAAGATGCAATCGACGAGTCGGTCGAATATGGAATCAAGGAAAGAGGTCAAGTATGTGGATGAGATCCTAGACTTCTAATCCTATACGCAGGCTTGCTCGGTATGGTAAAGTAACCAAACAATTTATCTTGACCTGCATAGGCCATCAGAAAAACATGTAACGCCCCAGTCCTAAAATACGTAGGACTAGGAACGTAGACATGCCATGTCACCCTCATTTTCCGTACTTCCTGTATTTCGTATTTGTACTCGTAATTTAATTTTGGCACGTATTTTATTTTCTCGACTTGTGGATTTGGTTTCTCGTAAATGGGTTTTGGACCATGGCTTGGTTTTATTTTGTGGAGTTGGTTTGGTTCATCATGAGTGGAACACCTTAGCCTATTCTCCACTTCCATTCCATCATAACCACCCTTATTAAAACCCACCAACCTTTTCTCTCTCCTCCATAACTCCATTAATTTTCTACAACTTCTTCTTCTTCCTTCTTTCACACAACACCATCACCTATAGGCAAGTGCACCTTGCTACCACTTGAGAACCACTTTTTATTTGTCTATTAGCTAGATTAGGCCATGGAGATCAACATTAGAACTTAACATTTTGTGATTTGGAGTTTCCATTGTTCTAGATCTAGGTTTTTACTATTTTCGGATTTACATGGTTTTGATCTATTTTGGTTGGATTTTTGTGGGTTTTGATGCTTCCATGTGGAAGAGAATTCAATTTTACTCAAGTTAGAGCTTTGAAAATCTAAATTTTGTTTTGATTTGATCAAGTTATGAAGTTTTGAACTTTGGAGTTCTTGGAGTCTTCTTCTCGGCCTGGAGAAGAAGACAGCAGCCTGCGCTCTTTAGCGCAGTACTGGATTGCGCATCCCCCTCGGCTAGCGCTCTTTAGCGCAGCGCCGACCGCGTAGTTGGCCTCTTGGCGAACTGCGCTCAACCCGAATGCGCATGGATTCTTGTGCAGTCTGCTCATGCGCAGTCTGCTCCTGCGCAGTCCACTTCTGCGCCATCCATCCATGCGCAGTCCGTCCCTGCGCAATCTGGCCCTGCGCCATCCATTTCCTGCGCAACTTGACTCCTGCGTAAACCATCTGCTGCGCCATCCACCCCTGCGCAGTTGATACCCTGCGCAGCTCACCCCTGCGCAGTTGGCCCCTGGCGCACTTGACTCCTGCGCAACCCGACCCCAGGGACCCTTGTGCAATTTGTCTAATCATGAAGATTTGGTTTTATTTTCTTTAAGCTTGGCTCTTCTATAGCCCTGTATATTGATATTTTATTAGATATTTTACGCCCATTATATATCCTTACGCCTTTTGTCATGAACTTGATTTTACTTAATATGTTTGGAATGACTATTGTACATGGCTTGGTATGACAAGGAACTAGCATAACACGACAGTGAACCGTAGTGGTGCACTCCTGACATGACCAACCCGACTTGATAGTGGCCCGTGGCGGCGCACCCCTGACTTGACATGACCTGATAACTTAACTTGACCTGTCTTGACACCGTGGGTGGTTCTTCTTGCTTGCTTGTTAAATCCACTTGTCCAGTATTGCATCATGTCTAGGATGGATCTCCTGAGTACCACGGTCAGGAGTACCCACTAAAATTTACTAAGGCTAATAACTAGAATAATTCAGTAGTCATGAGAGATTTTCCCCAGTTACAGGCAATCCCGTTATCCCGGCCGCAATCGTTTGGACTTGTAGCCTGCCGTCGAGTAGGACACATTTTCAGCTCACCGTCGTGTGGGGCACATAATTATTGATAACTGCTTAGTGAATCCAAATCGCCTGGATAACCTGGATTAGCTGCAGGGCTTGTGGCTGGAGGAACATCTCATTGCATCTTGCTAGTAACTAGGATTGTGATAACCCTAGTTAGTTAATGTAGAAAGCCGTAGGCAATAATTGGCCATGATTGCTTGGATGGAGTCTAGTCCAGTATAGTATTGTCTAGAAATGATTGATTGTAAGATTGTACCAGAATAATTGAAGGATTGTCACTCCAGATTGTCACTATAATGATTGTCACTCCAGATTGTTACTTGACCTGATTTCTTATATTTATCTTGCCGATAAATGGTGAGAGAAACCAAGTTCCGTTCAGACGAAGGGTTACAACCCCGGTCCTTGTTTGGTTTACGGGTTGTAACCTGGCTATCTGAATAGTCCCATGGTTATCTTATCGTATATTATCCTGTCATGCTTTTCCATATGTTCTGTCTTTTATCGATTCTGTACAAGATTGTCTTTTATATCTACCTATCATGCCTTTTTCTTAAATTACTGTCTCTTATTATGTAATTATATTATTGTGTTGATTTGCTGGCTTTGGTTCTTATTTTGTGGCCTCTTTTGTGGCACTTGCTCTTTCAGGGGTCTGACCCAGCTGGTTTTGTATGGCCAGATATCAGAGCAGCTCCAGAGGATCTACCTGTCTTCCAGCCCGATGGTGAACACTAGATGGAACCCGGGCAACGAGTGGGTTTTCTATTTTGTTCCGCTCACTCTATTGTAAAAAAAATTATTCTTTTGAGGCGTTTAGCCGACGGGCACCTGTTAGCTCGATGCACTTTTACTTACTGTCTACCTACGGGCTGTAACATGATTGGCAACTCGAGGTTGATCATGTATGACTTAACTCTTGCTAGTCCTTACATTTTGTACGACTAGCTTCATGATTACCTGGATATGTAATGTTTGGGACGCCTTACAATTGTATATTTGGTGGTCTGATATCTTGTAATTATTATTAGTTGGTTGAGATTGAGACAATAGGATAATTTATGACCTTAAGAGACTGATGGCTTGTAGATAAACCCTCACACATCTAGACAGCCGTGATCGTATGGTGAGATGGATTCCATTTCATCATACGTAGCTGGCTATGCCCGCCCCCGCTCTCCAGTATTCTGGTTCTGGGGCGTGACATGGTTTAAGTGGTGGCCCATGCAGGTCTTGTCAATCAAGATATATGGGGGTTTACCAGATAGATGTCTCAATTTGTACTCGCCTTTGATCTCCAATCGTATCTTCTTATCTCCTTGGATCCCTGACTTGATAACATGCTTGCATCATTGTTCTATCTTGTTCCTTCCTTAATATCCCTGATGTCATTGCTTCAGTGGCATCATTCCTGTTGATCAGCCGGAAGGAGCTCAGCCAGCAGCCCAGCAACAGCAAGAAGATCAAGATCAGTCCTCAACAGCCGCCTCTCGAGCCATGCCTTCTGAAGAACCAGTACCCCCAGTTCAGCCAGTCCAGCCAGTAGAGCCTGATGATGGCACTTTGGAAGGTCTCATCAGATCATTGTTAGCTTCTCAAGATCGCCGAGGTGATGCATTGCACCAGGCAGTACAAGATGCTCTGAACAGGGGCAGTCATCCGGGAAACAGTGCAGCCAACAGTTTCAAATGCCTGAACCCTCCATTCTTCGACGGCCCCGAGGATGCCATTACCGCAGATGCTTGGCTCCAGGATACAGAAGTTATTCTAGAGGCCGCGAAGACTCCAGAAGACGAGAAGGTGGCAGTGGTGCGCCTGCAGTTATTAGATCTAGCCCGCAACTGGTGGGCCATGCAAGCGGTAGGATTGACAGCACCTGTTTCCTGGACAGTATTTAGTGAAAGATTCCAGACCAAGTACTTCGACGCGGTGGCTCGATATGACCTGCAGACCAGATTTGCCAACTTGAAGCAAGGAGGCAGCACGATCGACAGTTATGTATCAGAGTTTTCCAGACTCAATCGGTTTGCTCCCACCTTGGTGGCGACCGAGTTTGATAGGGCCCAGCGGTTCCAGCAGGAGCTCCACTTGGAGATCATATTGGCAGTAGAATAGTTCGAGCACAGAACTTTTGATGCCGTCTTGCGAGCCGCAAGGAGGCACGAGTATACCTCCCAGAGGATTGTGGATAGGACCGGAGGTCGGAAGCGGTCCCACAGTCAAATGAATCAGTCTTCAGCACCAGCCCCGACAGCTAGGGCTTTGACCATTGGAACTCCGAGGCGGGCGGCCTCAGTAACGTCAGTTCAGTACTCTACCCCGACGTACCCTCCGCAGAAGCAGAAGCAAGCGCAGCCTTCCGCCGAGGGTTGTTCTTATTGTGGGAAGCCTGGACACGTTGTGTCAGAGTGTCGCAAGGCGCTGGAATTATGCTTGTTGTGTGGGGCACCAGACCATAGGGTGGGGTCCTGCCCATTCAGAGTCGATTCAGCATCAACAGTATCTAGTCCCTCGGTTAGGGGACTAGCACCAGCTCCAGTACCAGTCCAGCAGCAGCAACAGTTGCCAAGGCCATTGTCGCCTCAGGCCCAAGTATTTCAGCAGCAGTACCAGCCTCCGAGGCCATTACCGACTCAGGCCCAGGCCTTCCAGCAGCAGAGGCCTCAGCAGTTCGCCCTGGCCCAGGCCCAGATCCAGAATCGACAGAGAGGTATCTGTGTCTTATTGTCTTGCTTTTCGCCGTTGTTATGTGGGACACGTGTCTTGATTCATGTGTCCTAATTACCACGGTATATCCTGGGCCCGAGCCATATCCTAGATCATTTGAAAACGATTATTGGTACCAACCTTTTCATATGAGGAGAGGCCCGTGTCCATGTTTGACCAAAGAGAGATACCTAAAGCGCAAGACTATCAGTTTAGTTCATGTTGCTTGAGTTTATCGCTCCTTGGAAGAGTCAAACGTGGGAGTGTGAGGATGATATCCGATCACGTTATCCCTACCTGTTTGACTCATAAGGTATAATGTCTTCCTTATGCTTTGCGCTTTTCATTCCTTGATTGCATGTATGATTGTATGATTGAACTACTTAGTGTAGCTTGCCTGTGCTTAGTGTAGCTTGTCGTGGCAATCTCTAGCTCCCTGATTAAATTCCGAGGACGAAATTCTTTTAAGGTGGGTAGAGTTGTCACCCTCATTTTCCGTATTTCCTGTATTTCGTATTTGTACTCGTAATTTGATTTTGGCACGTATTTTATTTTCTCGACTTGTGGATTTGGTTTCTCGTAAATGGGTTTTGGACCATGGCTTGGTATTATTTTGTGGAGTTGGTTTGGTTCATCATGAGTGGAACACCTTAGCCTATTTTCCACTTCCATTCCATCACAACCACCCTCATTAAAACCTACCTACCTTTTCTCTCTCCTCCATAGCTCCATTAATTTCCTACAACTTCTTCTTCTTCCTTCTTCCACACAACACCATCACCTATAGGCAAGTGCACCTTGCCACCACTTGAGAACCACTTTTTATTTGTCTATTAGCTAGATTAGGCCATGGAGATCAACATTAGAACTTGACATTTTGTGATTTGGAGTTTCCATTGTTCTAAATCTAGGTTTTTACTATTTTCGGATTTATATGGTTTTGATCTATTTTGGTTGGATTTTTGTGGGTTTTGATGCTTCCATGTGGAAGAGAATTCAATTTTACTCAAGTTAGAGCTTTGAAAATCTAAATTTTGTTTTGATTTGATCAAGTTATGAAGTTTTGAACTATGGAGTTCTTGGAGTCTTCTTCTCGGCCTGGAGAAGAAGACAGCAGCCTGCGCTCTTTAGCACAGTGCTGGATTGCGCATCCCCCTCGGCAAGCGCTCTTTAGCGCAGCGCCGACCGCGCAGCTGGCCTCTTGGCGAACTGCGCTCAACCCGAGTGCGCATGGATTCTTGCGCAGTCTGCTCCTGCGCAGTCCACTTCTGCGCAATCCATCCATGCGCAGTCCGTCCCTGCACAATCTGGCCCAGCGCCATCCATTTCCTGCGCAACTTGACTCCTGCGCAAACCATCTGCTGCGCCATCCACCCCTGTGCAGTTGATACCCTGCGCAGCTCACCCCTGCGTAGTTGGCCCCTGGCGCACTTGACTCCTGCGCAACCCGACCCCAGGGACCCTTGCGCAATTTGTCCAATCATAGAGATTTGGTTTTATTTTCTTTAAGCTTGGCTCTTCTATAGCCCTGTATATTAATATTTTATTAGATATTTTACGCCCATTATATATCCTTACGCCTTTTGTCATGAACTTGATTTTACTTAATATGTTTGGAATGACTATTGTACATGGCTTGGTTTGACAAGGAACTAGCATAACACGACAGTGACCCGTAGTGGTGCACTCCTGACATGACCAATCCGACTTGATAGTGGCCCGTGGCGGCGCACCCCTGACTTGACATGACCTGATAACTTAACTTGACTTGTCTTGACACCGTGGGTGGTTCTTCTTGCTTGCTTGTTAAATCCACTTGTCCAGTATTGCATCATGTCTAGGATGGGACTCCTGAGTACCAGGGTCAGGAGTACCCACTAAAATTTAATAAGGCTAATAACTAGAATAATTCAGTAGTCATGAGAGATTTTCCCCAGTTACAGGCAATCCCGTTATCCCGGCCGAAATCGTTTGGACTTGTAGCCTGCCGTCGAGTAGGACACATTTCCAGCTCACCGTCGTGTGGGGCACATAATTATTGATAACTGCTTAGTGAATCCAAATCGCCTGGATAACCTGGATTAGCTGCAGGGCTTGTGGCTGGAGGAATATTTTATTGCATCTTGCTAGTAACTAGGATTGTGATAACCCTAGTTAGTTAATGTAGAAATCCGTAGGCAATGATTGGCCGTGATTGCTTGGATGGAGTCTAGTCCAGTATAGTATTGTCTAGAAATGATTGATTGTAAGATTGTACCAGAATGATTGAAGGATTGTCACTCCAGATTGTCACTATAATGATTGTCACTCCAGTTTGTTACTTGACCTGATTTCTTATATTTATCTTGCCGATAAATGGTGAGAGAAACCAAGTTCCGTTCAGACGAAGGGTTACAATCCCGGTCCTTATTTGGTTTACGGGTTGTAACCTGGCTATCTGAATAGTCCCATGGTTATCTCATCGTATATCATCCTATCATGCTTTTCCATATGTTCTGTCTTTTATCGATTCTGTACAAGATTGTCTTTTATATCTACCTATCATGCCTTTTTCTTAAATTACTGTCTCTTATTATGTAATTATATTATTGTGTTGATTTGCTGGCTTTGGTTCTTATTTCGTGGCCTCCTTTATGGCACTTGCTCTTTCTAGGGTCTGACCCAGCTGGTTTTGTATGGCCAGATACCAGAGCAGCTCCAGAGGATCTACCTGTCTTCCAGCCCGATGGTGAACACTAGACGGAACCCGGGCAACGAGTGGGTTTTCTATTTTGTTTCGCTCACTCTAGTGTAAAAAAAATTATTCTTTTGAGGCGTTTAGCCGACGGGCACCTGTTAGCTCGATGTACTTTTACTTACTGTCTGCCTACGGGCTGTAACATGATTGGCAACTCGAGGTTGATCATGTATGACTTAACTCTTGCTAGTCCTTACATTTTGTACGACTAGCTTCATGATCACCTGGATATGTAATGTTTGGGACGCCTTACAATTGTATATTTGGTGGTCTGATATCTTGTAATTATTATTAGTTGGTTGAGATTGAGACAATAGGATAATTTATGACCTTAAGAGATTGATGGCTTGTAGATAAACCCTCACATATCTAGACAGCCGTGACCGTATGGTGAGATGGATTCCATTTCATCATACGTAGCTGGCTATGTCCGCCCCCGCTCTCCAGTATTCTGGTTCTGGGGTGTGACATGGTTTAAGTGGTGGCCCATGCAGGTCTTGTCAATCAAGATATGTGGGGGTTTACCAGATAGATGTCTCAATCTGTACTCGCCTTTGATCTCCAATCGTATCTTCTTATCTCCTTGGATCCCTGACTTGATAACATGCTTGCATTATTGTTCTATCCTGTTCCATCCTTAATATCCCTGATGTCATTGCTTCAGTGGCATCATTCCTGTTGATCAGCCGGAAGGAGCTCAGCCAGCAGCCCAGCAACAGCAAGAAGATCAAGATCAGTCCTCAACAGCCGCCTCTCGAGCCATGCCTTCTGAAGAACCAGTGCCCCCAGTTCAGCCAGTCCAGCCAGTAGAGCCTGATGATGGCTGTAGGTCCTGAAAAAGCAAGTTGCATCAATCAACAAAAGTCAAAAATTCAAGATATTCATCATTTTGATGAGTTGCGCAGACAACAGATTGCGCATACATCACTTTGTGCAGGTTGGTTTGCGCATGTTCCCAACTGCGCAGGTTGACGTGGCAGAAGTCATCATTGACTGAATCAAATTAGATCTTCCTGACAGCTGACAACACGAATAACGAGGAGACTATTCGTTTTTGATGCCGCACAGTGCTCGAGGGCGGCTGACAGGTGCAGCGCAATCCGAGGTTGTGCAAACCATTCAGGCGCAATCCGTGATTGCGCAAACCATTCATGCGCAGTCTGAGTCTGCGCAAAACAAAGTCTGCGCAGTTCACTTTGCACATTCTACCAACATAACTGACCAAATTACATGTGGCATTCTTGCCATCAATTTCTCATTACGTGGCAACTGTCTATACATGATCATGCGCATTTCAATCAAATGATGCCATGTGTCCCAGATAGTTGGCCCACGATCCAATAACTGCCTGCGCAGTCCAGTGCTGCGCAAACCAGTTGCTGTGTAAATTAGCTTGCGCAGTCCAAAATAACTGAAAGTTAGTTATTTTCAGAACTCTATAAATAGAGTTTCAAGTCTTCATTTCAAGGGGGATCAAGATCAGAGATCAGAAATCAGAGAGTTCAGGAGTTCTTGCCAAAGTGCTGCTGCATTCTTTCGAGACTTTTGTCTTCAACTTCAGAGGCTTTTGCCTTCAATTTCCAGAGTTGTTTTCAACTTCAAAGGCTTCGTCTTCAAAGTTCACATCGTCCAAGGGATAAAGCAATCGTCATCAAGATTGGATTCCTATAGTTGTAATTTTCCCAGAATTCTTGTAATCTTTATTACAGTTTGTATCAATAAATTTTTATACTTTTGTTTTTGCAAACAAAATGGCGACTCTGCTGGGGACAACTTTCTCCTCCGACGAGGAAGTAGCAACTCAATGTGACATAGCGTCTATCGGGAAGACGCAGAAGACGTTGGTTGTTAAGGTCAACCAGACAGCCTACGAGGCGATGCTCAACTCCAAGACCACTCCCCGTACTGCAGTCACTTCTGCCAAGAGTAAAGTGCGCTCAGTTTGGGTTTCCAAGTCTTCACAATCTGGCAGTTTTGCCACCAAGGATGCTGTACCAACTGTTGCACAATCTGCTAGTCAGACTGCTGCACAAACTGCTGTGCCAACTGTTGCACAGTCTGTCTCAGCAACTGCTGCACAATATGTTGCAGTCAAGGCTGCGCAGTCTGTTGCAACTGTTGCACAGGCTACTTCATATGTTGCCTTGTCAAAACAGAAGACTCCTATGACTCTGGCGCAATTGGCAGTGGCTTTTCCTGCGCAAAATAGCACTCCAGTAACTAAAATGCATCCCAAGCACTCTAAGATAAAGACTCATGATGCACTTCCTACCAAAGCTTCTAATGCACAAATGACTAGTGCACCTTCCACCCATGCGCAAACCAAGTCTGCGCAATCCAAAAAAAACAGCCTTTTGGCTAAATTCCCTTCTTCTCACAATAAAAGAAGAGATTCTACTCCTCTTCCCAAACACCCTATTGCCTCTGCGCAATCCACTGAGGGTAGTCCTTTGACTATTCCTCCTTCTCTTCAAAGCAAAGGAAAAGGTCCATTGGTCTTTTCTCAAACTTTTTTGTCTCATGACTTGGAAGATAACAGAGGGAAACGCTCTTTAGCTAACCCTTCATCTCAAAACAAGGGAAAAGGCCCTTTGGTCTTTTCTCAGTCTTCTTCAATCTTTACTGAAGAAGATCCATCTCAATGTGTCTCGGCACCAATCAATTCAAGAACTCTGGCAAACAAGGATTCTTCTTTCCTTTATAACAAGAGTACTTGTACTAATCAAAGAGGTATTCTGCCTACTCCAATAGCAGAATTCCAGGATCTCCCGACTCTCCAAATTTGTCGTTCCAGACAGGGAAAACTGTTAGTGTCTCAAACAGAAACTCCTGGGGGTGAATTTGCTGACCTCAGAACTTATCTTAATCGACCCACTTCGGTAAAACGCAAACAGCCAATGCCGAAGGTCAAACATCATCAGAAACAAATCTCCAAGGTCAAAAATCCTGACACTTATGCTAATGAAGTGAGTACTTCCCTGTATACTCAAGGGACTAAACATTTGAAGAATCGGAATCATGTTCCAAATGTTATCAAAGAACAGATCCCTCGGAACTTTCCTCGTCCTGTTGTAGATCTTCGAGAACATCTAAGACAAAAACAGGATAATGTTTCAATATCTCCATCTCAACCATCTGATCATCACTGTAATCATAAAGTCATCATCCAATGCTGTTGTCAAACGACAAAACGATCTGTCTTCGATCGTTTAACTTTTGCTAAATCTGAACCTATGTCAGAAGAAGACGAAGTTTTGTATGCTTCTGTTAACATGACTTCCCGAGACACTGGGGATAAAAGATGCTCTAAGCATGGTAGACTCCGCAAGCCAAGCCAACGGTATTTGGAATTACTTCAAGAATCTTCCGAAGGAGTATTTCAACATACCCGTTCTCGAAGCCGAGATACAATCGGTCAAAGGAATCTTCCTCAAAACCCTTCAAGTCATCTTCCTGTTTCTCAGTCAGGAGATGATTCGTTCTCTGATTATGATGCATACAGTGAAAGTTCTGAACAAACAGTATCTTCCACTGTGCCAAGAGAAGTGACGGCTTATGTTGTCACCGATGATCCAGATGCTTCAACCTCCGCAAATCAGGAACAGCGAATTGCTGCACTTGAAGACAAATTAAAAACCATGGCTGAGATGGTTGCTAGTATGCATTCCATCATTGTAGCACAGCATGTTACACCACCAACTGCACCTATTACTAGTCCAGAGATCATAGTATCTTCAATACCTGCCAATACTGGGCTGGGGGTAGTGCCTCCCCAAATGCCTCCTGTACAAGTGCAAGTACAAACTACGCCTAGCCAGTCAGGAGCTGGAGGTAGTGCTTACAACGCTGTTCCTCCTCCTACCACTACAACTCAACCTGCTCCTTCTTCTTCATCAGAAGACGCCAATGAAGCTGTCAAACTCTTACGAACCCAGTTTGAAGCATTTAAAGAGAAAGACAATCTACAAAGGTTGGGGATTAAACAGCCCTATCCGGTTGAATGGAAGAATGTTCCGTTTCCCCCAAAGTACAAAATCCCTACAATCTCTCTGTTCGATGACAGTACTTCCCCGAGTCAATTCATCAATCATTTTGAGGTAATGACTGTTCAACTTCAGCCAAATGACGCTCTTCTTACCAGAGTGTTCGTCGGTTGTTTAGCCGGCGTAGCATACGACTGGTACAGAAGTTTGCCCGATGGTTGTATCACATCCTTTTCAGGTCTCAAACAAATCTTTCTGGAACGGTTCTATGAAGGATTTAATGATATGACTATGTCAGCTCTCAACAAAATCAAACAAAAACATAATGAAACTGCTGAGAGCTTTATTGAACGGTTCTGCCGTGAAGCTTTGAAAATGCCTCCAGGGACTCCAGCTGCTGTCACTATTGATACTTGTAAGGCAAATCTTTTACCTATTATCAGTATGTGGACGGGATCTACCCAATTCTAAGATTGGCCCTCATTCATCATCAACGCCAAAGCTGCTGAAGTGAGTGCTGACAAGTTCAAACAATTAGGGGTACAAATGTCTAACCCTAATCGCGATGAGCATCAAAATTCAGGTGGTGGAAATCGTCAGAACAATCGCAAAGCGAAAGAGACTTTGAACATTAACTTGAACAAAAATAAAGAATCTTTGGCTGTCAATGTGGCCCCACCTACATCTACTCCTACTCCTTCTGTACCTCCACCGAGGGAACCTCGTCCGAAGGTAGAATATTCCTTTGACGAAAATGACACTGCAAGTATCTTCGAATGTTTACTCAAAAGCAATAAAATTCAACTTCCTGATCCAAAGAAACCTGATGAAGTCAATAAGACTGATCATCCCAAGTATTGTGTCTATCACCGATTTATTGGACATCCTACTCGAGCATGCTATGTGCTCAAAGGTAAGATTCAAGAGCTTGTCAAAGCTGGTGTAGTCACTTTGCAACAAGATGAGAAGACTGTTACTGCAAATATGGTTTCAGTCCAATTTGGGGATTTCCCTCCACAGATGATACAGCATGGTGTCATTCCAATTCCTAAAGCATCCCTTGAGATTGAGAATCTCCCGCTTCCATCCAATGAAGGTCTTATTCCCTGGTCTCTTGACAACGGTGAAATTATGTGGATCCATCCTGATCTTGCTCCAGAATTTGAGATATCTTCCAAGAAGAAAACTCGTTCTAAAGGAAAAACCAAGATTTGCAATATGGTATCTTTTGATCCCATTGTTGACGAAGAGATTCTGTTAGGCACCAGATCAGGGAAAGCTTATTTGAAAGATCATTCTGAAGGTCAAAAGGATCCTGCTTCTTCTTCCGAACCTACTCCGGCACAATCCGTATCTGCTGAAGAGGTCCCTTCTACATCTTTATCAGTTGTAGTATCAATTCCTCCTAAGCCAACAACGGCTGACAAAGGCAAGCAACAAGTTCGATTTGACAAACCTCTAAAGAAGTCATCTCCTACTGGGCTTGAGAAGCCTTACAACTTTGATATATTGGCTCAATTAGCCAATACACCAGCTAGGCTGTCAATCTTTGAACTCTTGCGTCTTTCCAAAGAGACACGAGAAACTCTAAGTGAAGCTCTGATGCAGGCTAAAACTTGCTTAACTCTTCTCAAGAAGCCAGAATCAGAACCAGTCTCTTGTCATCACTGTCATAGTGTCTTGGAACTGATCCCAAATATTACCTTCACTCAGGATGATATGCTAATAGAAGATAATAGACATGATCGTCCTCTTTACTATACAGGATATGTAGATTCAATGAAGGTTGATCGTATCTTGATAGATCCAGGATCTACACTTAGTATCATGCCAAAGACAATGCTAGATGCATTGAAGATACCAGTGCATAGTCTTTCAACCACGATCACTACTATTCTGGGATTTAACCAAGGAAAGAGTGAACCTTTGAGTAAGATCCGCCTAAAACTCCAAATAGGTAATCTTCGCACAAAGGTGACCTTTTATATCATTGACAATCATGTTTGTTCTTACAATGCACTCCTGGGAAGGCCATTCCTCCATGAACACAATGTCGTTCCATCAACTCTTCATCAATGCTTTAAATACGTTGATGACAAAGGACAAGTTCACAAGGAAGTTGCGGACCTTTATCCTTTCAAGGGTGTTGAAGCTTATTGCAACGATGCTCGTATGTACAAAGATGAATTTATGAAGGTGGTATTGGCTATGGATACTGAAGAAGATCAAAAAGCAGTACCTCAAGACACTCTTATCATACCTGTTAAGGGGCGAGTTTCTCATCCTCAATCTTCCAAGCCACTGGTTATTCACTTACCAGTTCAAAAGAAATCAGTTGATGCTGATGAAAATCAGAGGGAGCTCACCTCTTCTGAGCCACTTGTTATCGACTTACGTCGTAACAAAGACAAAAAGCAGCTCATTCCTTCTGAGCCACTTGTTGTTGATCTAAATCACAACAAGGAAAAAAGGGAGCTCACCTCTTCTGAGCCACTTGTTATCGACCTCCGTCGTAACAAGCCTCCTCCACGTTCTTCTTCTCCCCCTCTTGTAATCAATTTGACCAAACCTGCTAAGGTTAAAGGTCCTGTTGTAAATACTGATGTACAAATCAATGAAAAAGCACCTACTTTCCAGTATATTGATGTTATTTATTATACTAAAAGTTATTTGGATATGTTAGATAGCTTCCAATCAATTACACTGGGAGTCGTACAATCTCTTCAGACATAAGTCTCGCTTGAAGATCCAGATGATTCTTACCGTATTCACCCTTCTTTGAAGAAAGGTGAAAGTCCAGCATTTTTATATAAAAGACCGGAAACAAAGATTAACTATACGGATGATAGCAAAGTTAACGATACGGGACGTCTCCAGTTCCATCGTTATAGTCAACAATCAAAAGACATCCTCCGAAAGATGGGTTACGACTTCAAGAGCGGCCTTAACTATGGTAAAGGTAGACGAACTCCCATTCGTACAATAGTTCCAAACGGAAAATCACAAATGTATTATGATAGGACCAAGAAAGGTCTCGGATATACTTCTCCTCCACTGTTATCCCTAGCGGCTTCTGAATCAGATAGTGAAGAACGTTCTAATTCTTCTGATTCCAGATCATGGGATTCCGATACCAGCATCGGTGAAGTCCATCGTATAATCGTATCTTCTAATATGGTCTCCGTTGAACTACCAGAAGGCTGTGATGAAGATGTTGAAGAAAGTCCAGAAACAGATCCTTGGGCTCAACATATGGATAACCAATGGGTACTTCGTTTTGAACAACGTGAACCTCCTACTGAAGATCAACTAATTCAAATTGATGTAGGGGAAAGAGAGTCACCTCGGCCAATCTTTATTAGCAAGAATCTTCCAGAAGCAGATAAGCAAGAGTTGATTCTTCTCATTAAAGAATACATAGACGTCTTTGCTTGGAGTTACGAAGACATGCCAGGTTTAGATCCCAAGATTGCTACTCACAAACTGAACATTCTTCCTAATGCTAAACCGGTCAAACAGCAACAAAGGCGATTTAAGCCTGAAATGATGGACGCAATTGATGATGAAGTCAAGAAGCTCATCGCTTGTGGCTTTATTCGAGAAGAGCAGCATCCTGATTGGGTAGCCAATGTCGTCCCAGTTCTGAAGAAAACTGGAAAAGTTCGAGTCTGCATCGACTTCCGAGATCTCAATAAAGCATGTCCGAAAGATGAATTTCCTCTTCCTATCACAGACGTCATGATTGACAATACTTGTGGGTTCGAAAGAATATCTTTTATGAATAGATTTTCTGGATATAATCAGATCAAAATGCATCCTGAAGATGAAAAGCATACATCTTTTCGCACTCCTCGAGGAGTATATTGTTACACAGTGATGCCATTTGGTCTCAAGAACGCTGGTGCAATCTACCAACGGGCTATGAGTACCATTTTCAGAGAACATCTTCGTAAAACAGTCGAATGCTACGTTGACGATATTGCTGTTAAAAGTCGTCTAAAAGAAGATCACATTCAAGATTTGAGAACAATATTTAATCTCATGCGTCAACATCAGCTCAAGATGAATCCCACCAAGTCATTCTTGGGTGTCTCTAGTGGCAAATTTCTCGGCTTCATCATTACCTCTAAGGGTATACACGTGGATCCCGAGAAGATCAAAGCCATCCAAGAGATGCGTCCTCCACGCAACCTAAAAGAGCTACGAGGATTCCAAGGCAGACTTGCGTACATCAGGCGATTCATTTCGAACTTGTCTAGACGCTGCAGACCATTCACTCAACTAATGAAGAAGGGTGTATCTTTTGTTTGGACTGAAGAGTGTCAACGAGCATTCGACGATATCAAACAATATCTTATGAACCCACCAGTTTTGGTGCCACCTATCTCTGGCATTCCATTCTTGATGTATGTCCGTGCTATGGACCATTCATTGGGTGCTTTACTTGCCCAAAAGAACAAAGAAGGCCATGAACAAGCTATCTACTATCTTAGTTGAACTATGATTGGTGCTGAGCACCATTATAGTCCGGTCGAGAAAGAATGCCTGGCTCTCATGTTTGCTGTACAAAAGATGAGGCATTATATCATTGGTCAAACTATTCATGTTATATCTTGAGTTAACCCTCTCCGAGTACTCATGAAGAAACCGAGTATACTTAATTCTCGGTTGGCTACATGGGCAATCCTGCTGGCTCAATATGACATGGTGTATGTTCCACAGAAATCTGTCAAAGGTCAAGCGTTGGCGGACTTCTTAGCAGCTCATCCTGTGCCTGAGACATCAAAACTCTATGACAAAATTCCTGACGAGACATTAGAAGTCAACATGATCTCCGAAGAGTTTCCAACCTGGCGTTTATTCTTTGATGGTGCATCAAGAATTGGACCAAATGGTGCTATAGTGGCAGGTGTTGGAGTTGTTCTCGTTTCTCCAGACGGATTAACTATCTAAAGAGCCTACTCTTTAGATGAACCTTGCTCTAACAATGTGGCAGAGTACAATGCTTTACTTGTCGGCCTTCAGCTAGCTAAACAACTGAATGTTGAATATCTGGAAGTCTATGGTGATTCTAAACTGGTTGTGAACCAGATTAGAGGAACCTATGAAGTCCGTCATCAAGACCTAGTGCCTTATCATGAAGCGGCAATTAATATAGCTACATCATTCAAAGCTTTCTTCATCGACTATGTTCGACGAGCTTGCAATACTGAAGCCGATGCTCTGGCCAATCTTGCAGCTGTCTTAGCCATCCCTATCAAAAGACATCAGGTGGTGGTTATTTCTAACCGAGAACTGTTCTGTATTAAAAATAATCGTAATATTGAATTTAGCAATCTTGCTGAAGTCAATGTTATTGATGACGATTGGAGAACTCCTTTTATCGATTTCGTAGTACATGACATACTCCCTGAGATCCTAAGGAGGCTACAAGCGTTCGACGTCGATCTCTACGATTTTATTACAATCAAACCACCAAAACACTCTATCGGCGAACTTATGATGGTCTTCTTCTACGCTGTTTAGCTGGTGATGAAGCCAAACAAGTGTTGCGTGAAGCTCATGATGGCGTCTGTGGAGCACATCAACCTGGTCCTAAATTATAGGATCGCATCCGACGCATGGGTTACTATTGGCCCTCTATGGTATCAGATGCCATTGAATATGCAAGAAAATGTCGTGCTTGTCAATCCATGCAGATTTCATTCATCAACCCTCGGAATTTTTACACCCGACTGCTGCTGCTTCCTCCTGGCCTTTTGAAGCTTGGGGTATGGACATCATAGGTCCTATTAATCCTCCTTCTTCTACGAGGACATCGGGTCATATTAGCGATAACCGATTATTTCTCCAAGTGGGCTGAAGCTATACCTCTGGCTGAATTCAAGCTAGCTGTCATCAACTTTGTTAAACACCATGTCATCTATAGATCGGTGTACTCGCAGAATCATTCATGATAATGGACCTCAATTCATTATCAGAAGTTACTAGATTCTGCGATGATCATCGGATTAACATGTTGCTTCGACGGCCTACAATCCTGCTGCTAATGGTTTAGCTGAAGCCTTTAACAAAACCATTATTAAGCTCCTTAAGAAATTTGTATCCACTAACAAACGAA